>SNVD02011648.1:0-58464 GCA_013180625.2 Boswellia sacra
AAAGAAAAGAAAATAGAGACACATAAAAGAAATAAAAACACAAGGGCAAACGAAAGTAAAAAACAAACAACAAAGCAAATGAGACAGATGGCAAAGAGAGATAAAACCTGATCAATTATAATGGCCCATGAGAGGAATCTCCTCGAAACACAAAAATTGATCGTTACTACCTTCTTTTCTTTGTCTCTTTTTATTTATGTTTCAAAAACATTGGGTTGCCTCCCAATAAGCGCTTGGTTTAATGTCATGCATCACTGAATTCTCATAGTAAGGCTTCAACCTATGCCCATTCACCTTGAATACTTTGTCCGTTTTTAAGCTCTTGATTTCCATTGCACCATGAGGAAAGACATCAGTAATAACGGAAGGTCCAACCCATCGAGATCGTAATTTACCTGGAAATAACTTGAGGCGAGAATGAAATAAAAGAACTTTCTGTCCCACTTCAAAATTCTTCCTGGATATCATTTTATCATGAAATGCCTTAGTTCTCTCCTTGTAAATTCTGGAATTCTCATAGGCATCATTTCTAAGTTCTTCCAATTCTTGCAATTGAAGCTTCCTTTGTTCTCCAGCAGCATCCATCTCCATGTTACAAAGCTTTACTGCCCACCATGCTTTATGTTCGAGCTCCACTGGAAGGTGGCATGGCTTACCGTAGACTAACCTGTACGGAGACATACCAATAGGTGTCTTGTAAGCAGTCCGGTATGCCCAAAGTGCATCATTCAATCGTATGCTCCAATCTTTTCGGTTCGGATTCACTGTCTTCTCGAGAATGGACTTGACTTCTCGATTTGAAACTTCAACTTGACCACTAGTTTGTGGATGATATGCAGTAGACACCTTGTGAGTGATGTTGTATTTCTTTAGCAAGGCTTCAAATGATCTATTACAGAAGTGTGTCCCTCTATCGCTAATCATGGCTCTTGGTGTTCAAAATCTCGCAAAAATATTAGATTTCATAAAATCTACAACAACTTTAGAATCATTAGTTCTCGTAGCTTTTGCTTCCACCCATTTAGAAACATAATCAACAGCAAGTATAATGTAAACATTACCAAATGATGAAGGAAAAGGACCCATGAAATCAATACCCCACACATCAAAAATCTCGACAATAAGGATAGGGGTTTGTGGCATTTGATTTTTGGCACTTAAATTACCTGTCCTTTGACAACGGTCACAAGCTTTGCAAAATAGATATGCATCTTTGAACAATGAGGGCCAGTAGAATCCACAATCAAGAACTTTCAGGGCTGTTCTTTTTGGTCTGAAGTGACCGCCACATGCATAAGAATGACAAAAGGTCAAAATTGAATTAAATTCAGATTCAGAAACACACCTTCTTATCACTTGGTCAGAACAATGCTTCCATAAGTACGGATCATCCCATATGTAGTACTTGGCAATGTTTTTGATCTTGTCTCTTTGAGCTCGAGTCAAGTCATGTTGTTGCTTCTTCGTATTGACAATATCTGCATACCAAGGGGCTACTGCATTTAGAGACAACAATTGTTCATTCCTCGAGTTGAGAACGTTCTTGTAATTGCAGTTGCTTCTATCATGGCAATGCGACTGAGATGGTCTGGCAACTAAGTTTTCACTTCCCTTCCTTATCTTTGCTTCTCCGAAGTGCATCTCAATTCCTGTAAAAATGAGTATCCCTTGATAAGCTTTGGTTTTGCATCTTTCTTTGTGAGCAAGTACCTCAAAGCTGCATGATCCGAATAAACGGTTACTTTAGTACCAATCAAATAAGATCGAAACTTTTCTAAAGCAAAAATAAACGCTAGCAGCTCTTTCTCAGTGGTAGAATAATTAAGTTGAGCATCATTTAAAGTCCGAGATGCGTAGTAAATGGCATGTGAAATTTTGCCAATTCGTTGACCCAAAATGGCACCCACAGCATAGTCACTCGCATCGCACATGATCTCGAATGGATAATCCCAATTTGGAGATTGGATTATTGGAGCCGAAGTCAAGAGTTCCTTCAGTTTCTCAAATGCCTCTTTGCATTTCTCATCAAATTCAAAGGCCACATCATTCTGTACTAATCTGCATAGGGGCAATGCTATCTTCGAGAAATCTTTGATGAATCTACGATAAAAACCTGCATGACCAAGAAACGAAAGAATATCCCGCACACTTGTGGGAGGTGGTAAGGAACATATAAGATCTATCTTGGATTTATCAACCTCTATACCCTTAGCAGAAATAACATGTCCCAAAACTATACCCTGATCTACCATGAAATGACATTTCTCCCAATTTAGAACAAGGTTAGTTTCTATACATCTTTGAAGTATAAGGGTAAGGTTGTTAAGGCATTTATCAAAAGAATCACCAAAAACACTAAAGTCATCCATAAATACCTCAATGATGTTCTCAACATAATCAGAGAAAATACTTACCATAAACCTTTGGAAAGTAGCAGGGGCATTGCAAAGACCGAATGGCATGCATTGATAGGCAAACGTACCGAATGGGCATGTGAATGTAGTTTTCCCTTGATCCTCAGGGGCAATGACAATCTGATTATATCCTGAATAGCCATCAAGAAAACAATAGTGAGCATGACCTGCTAACCTCTCCAGCATTTGATCAATGAATGGCAAAGGAAAGTGATCCTTGCGAGTTGCTGAATTGAGCTTCCAATAATCAATACAAACTCGCCAGCCGGTTTGGATACGAGTGGAAACTAACTCATTATTGTCATTCTTAATCACCGTAACACCAGATTTCTTCAGAACAACTTGGACTGGACTCACCCACTTGCTGTCCGAAATTGGATAAATCACACCACATCTAACAATTTCAGGATTTCTTTCTTGACAACTTCCATCATTGGAGGATTCAACCTCCGCTGTGCTTCTCTAGTGGGCTTGATCCCTCTTCTAACAAGATGCGGTGCATGCATACGGCTGGACTAATACCTTTGATGTCAGCGATTGTCCACCCAATGGCTGTTTTGTGATCTCGAAGCACTGAGATGAGTTTCTCTTCTTGTAATGGTGCAAGGCTCTTTGCTATTATGACTGGCAAAGTATCTTTCTCACCCAAGAATACATGCTTCAAATGATTTGAAAGAGGCTTAAGCTCCAAGGCAGGTGCTTTCATCACAGAAGGAAGAAGTTTCTCATTAGATAAAGGCAATTCAATGTACGAAACATCATACCTGGTTGTGGCGATAGCTATAGTCTCATCCAAGCTTGCCGCAGCTTCCTCCACTTCTTTAGACACTTGTATCAACTTCCTCGATTCTCTGGAATTTTCTGCCCCTATGTGCTCACTAATGGCTACTTCTAATGCATCCTTGCGAGTTAACTCAAAAAAAAGTTGTTGTGCCCAAGAATCAATAACATCAACTGCAAAAACAGAATGCAAGTCACTAGGGTACCTCATTGCCTCAAAAATATTGAAACGAATCACCTCGCCATCAAAATCCATGGTGAGAGTGCCATCATGAACATCAATCTTCGTTCGGGCAGTTTTCAAGAATGGCCTCCCCAAAAGAATCGGTGTTGGATTGGGAGATGTCTCATCCTCCATTTCCAGAACATAGAAGTCTGCTGAAAAAACCAATTGATTCACCTGCACAAGCACATCTTCCACAACTCCCTTGGGATATGCATTAGAACGATCAGCAAGTTGAAATACAATACCAGTTTCCGCAAGGGGTCCAAGATTCAAAGAAGCATAAATAGAATATGGCATGACATTAATAGATGCTCCTAAATCTAACATAGCTCTTTCAAACTTGGTATTACCAATGGTGCATGGAATGGTGAACGTACCTGGATCTTTGCATTTCGGAGGAATTTTTCTTTGCAATACAGCTGAAACATTTTCCCCCACACTTACCTTCTCATTTCCTTTCAACTTTCTCTTGTTGGTGCATAACTCCTTCAGAAATTTTGCATAACGAGGTACTTGCTTGATAGCATCCAGAAGTGGTATATTCACCTCGATCTTGCGAAAAGTTTCCAGGATTTCCTGTTCTTGTTCCTCCTTCTTTGATTTTGCAAATCTGCTAGGAAAAGGTGGAGGAGTAACATATGAAGGAATATGAGTTTTAGGATTTACCTTAGAAGATGATGTTTTATTCATGGTGGAAGTGGTGTCATCCCCTTCATCAGTTTGTGATTTCTTTGGTGGAATCTCTAATTGCTTCCCACTTCTCAAAGTTACAGCACTAGCATTCTCTCTTGGATTGATCACCGGCTGAGAAGGTAATTTTCCTGAGCTTTGACTCTCAAATTTGCTCATGTTAGTGGCCAATTGTCCCATTTGATTTTCCAGGTTTTGGATACTTGCCCTAGTTTCCTGCTGAAATTGCATTGTGTTAGTGCCAAGTGCTTTAACAATATCCTGGAGAGACATACCTGAATTTTGTGGAGCTGGTTGTGGTGTTGGTTGTGGTTGTGCTTGAAATGGTTGCTGCACCCTTGGTTGATTGAAACCTGGTGGTCGATTGGTATGGCATTTGGGGCAATTGGTTGATGATTCCCATATCTTAAATTAGGGTGATCTCTCCATCCAGCATTGTAAGTATTGGAGAAAGGGTCATACCTTTGCCTTGGTTGTCCTGGAAATCCACCCATGGCATTGGCTTGTTCTGTATCTCCTTCTTGCAAAGTTGGACACATGTCGGTTGGATAGTCCATGGCAGAACATACTCCACATGCATAAGATTGCTGCATATGTCTGATAAGTGTCTATTTATATATCATTTTCATTTCAATTCGTCCATGTTTCTTTGCTATATTCCTTGGTATTTTTATGTTTTTGTGTGGTTTTGAAGTTTGTAGGAGTTTTGGAGCAACTTGCACAAAAATGGAGTAAAACCCTTCATTTTCACCTCTGCTAGTCTATTTACTGGAGAAATTTACGGTTCACGAATTTATGTAGTGTACCGAAAGTTGTGATAAAAATGGTATGAGAAGTGTATATTTGTAATTCCATATATCACTGTAGCAAGTTACTGTAGCAGAGTATTTAAACACATTTTAGGGTTTTATTTTCATAACTTGAAGAGGGGAAAACGTGGGAGGAGGCTGCATTTCTGGATTTCTCTCATCCCTTGGAGTTCTTGAAGGAGAAAGAAGATTTTGAAAGAGGAGGAACTACAATTCCAAGAAGATTCATCTACAAAGAAGATTTTCAAAGAATTTGCTAAGTTCTTTCTTTCCTTTTCAATTCTGGAATTTCTCTGTATTGTATTTGTTATTCTGATTGAATATGTGTAACTAAATCTGAATTGGTTGAGGGTGATTTCAAAGCCCTTGATATGGATTTTGTGAGTTGATTGTGTAAGAAATTGTTATCCAATTCTCTAATTGAAGTTGCTTGTATTTTCCCATATCTAATGCTTGTGATTGCTTACTGATTGTATTTGGAATGGCCAACTGAATATAATCTGTTGTTGTCTATTGCTAGATTAGAAATCTTGATCCGTAATTGTCATGAATTTCCAATCATTAGTAGCAAAATTGTGATCAGAGATTGCAATTGGAAAATACAACCTAGGTTAAATAATCCGAACTTGTGTGATTATTGCTTAGATCAACCTATCTTTCTCATCGTAATGCTTCCATTGAATTAAACTTAGAGAGCTTGTTCTAGGTTGTTTAATGGATAGAGATTAAATAAAGAGCTTGTTTTATTTAACAACAAAGTAAGGAAAGATTGGGATAACAGAGCTTGTTGTTATCTACGGTTGATAACTTCAATGCTGTAATTGGATTACAATTCTATGTTAATTCACAAATTCATATCTTGTGGCAGAGAAAGAACCCTTAACCAAGTGTCTCTCATTGAATTTTCAATTCATTTAATATTGTGTTGTGTTATTCTTTATTTGCCTTCGTATTCAGTTTAATTAATCATTCAACAAAACCCCCCATATTTAGTTTATTGTTGCTGAAAAATAACAAATTTAATTAGAATCAATCCTCGTGGGAACGATATCTCACTCATCACTTTATTACTTGTGCGACTAGTATACTTGCTAGTTTCGAACGCATCAAGTTTTTGGCGCCGTTGCCGGGGATTGATTTTCTAATCAATTTGTTATTCTGTTTTTACTACTGATTCTTGATTGTTATTTCCTGATTGTTTGTGTTTAGGCTTTTATGTCCGAGGGAGAAGCGGATCAACGACTTAAGAGAATTAAGGAGTTTCTCCAATCCTCGAATTTAAGGCTAAATCGGTCAATTTCAACTCCACCTCCAGAATTTGACCTTGCACGACAACTTCCCTCCCATCTTCTTGTAGTTCAATCAAATCTGAATCAGAAGCAATGGCGATGGAAAACGATCAGACTCTTAAGGAGTTAGCGGCTCCAATTATTGATCAACAACCGCTATGCATAAGCACCAATTTTGAGGTAGAATTTGAGCTTAAATCGGGACTAATTCGTCTCTTGCCTACATTTCATGGTTTTGCAGGAGAGGATCCTATCAAATACCTCAGAGAATTTCATGTGGTATGCTCACGTATTGAAAAGCCAACTGGCGTTGTCTGAGGAGCAAATAAAATTGAGAGCTTTTCCATTCTTAATTAGCAGATTCGGCGAAAAAGATGTGGCTTATACTATCTACATCGGGTACCATTACCACTTGGAATGAGATGAGTAAACTCTTTTTGGAGAAAGACTTTCCAGCCTCGAAAGTTACAAATATTAGAAAAGATATTAGTGGCATTCGACAACACAATGGAGAATCACTTCAGGAATATTGGGAGAGATTTAAGAGGTTATGTGCTAGCTGTCCAAACCACCAAATTAGTGATGGACTCCTAATTCAATATTTCTATGAGGGTCTCCTACCCATGGAAAGGAGTATCATTGATGCGGCTAGTGGTGGAGCACTAGTTAATAAAACACCGAAAGTGGCAAGACGTTTGATTAGTGACATGGCAGCGAACTCCCAACAATTCAGCAGTCAATTTGAGCCACAACTACCAAAAAGAGTAAATGAGGTAAGTACTTCAAACATTGAATAACAACTTTGTGAACTTACCTCTCTTGTAAAAAAAAGGGCTGTAGGACATATGCAGCAATCTTATGCATGTGGAGTATGTTCTGCCATGGACCTTCCAACCGACATGTGTCCAACTTTGCAAGAAGGAGATACAGAACAAGCCAACGCCATGGGTGGATTTCTAGGACAACCAAGCCAAAGTTATAGTAATCATCAACCAATCACTCCAAATGTCATACCAAATCAGCCACCAGGTTTCAATCAATCAAGAGTGCAGCAATCATTTCAAATGGAACCACAACCAGCACCACAACTAGCTCCACAAAACTCAGATATGGATCTCCAGGACATTGTTAAAGTACTTACTACTAACACAATGCAATTTCAGCAGGAAACTAGGGCAAGTATCCAAAACCTGAAAAATCAAATGGGACAATTGGCTACTAACATGAGCAAATTCGAAAGCAAGAGCTTAGAAAAATTACCTTCTCAGACAGTGATCAATCCAAGAGAGAATGTTAGTGCAATCACTTTGAGAAGTGGAAAGCAATTACAAGTTCCACAAAAAAGGTCACAAACTAATGAAGGGGATGACACCACTTCCACCATGAACAAAACATCATCTTCTAAGGTAGACCTTAAAACTCAAATTCCTTCTTATGTTACTCCTCCATCATTTCCTAGAAGATTTGCAAAATCAAAGAAGGAGGAACAAGAACAAGAAATCCTGGAAATTTCTCACAAAATCGAGGTAAATATACCACTTCTGGATGCTATTGAGCAAGTACCTCGTTGTACAAAATTTCTCAAGGAGTTATGCACCAACCAGAGAAAGTTGAAGGGAAATGAGAAAGTAAGTGTGGGGGAAAATGTTTCAGCTGTATTGCAAAGAAAAATTCCTACGAAATGCAAAGATCCAGGTACTTTCACCATTCCATGCACTATTGGTAATACCAAGTTTGAAAGAGCTATGTTAGATTTAGGAGCATCTATTAATGTCATGCCATATTCTATTTATGTTTCTTTAAATCTTGGACCTTTTGCGAAAACTGGTATTACCATTCAGTTTGCTGATCATTTTAATGCATATCGCAAAAGAGTTGTGGAAAGATGTGCTTGTGCAGGTAAATCAAGTGTTTTCCCAGCAGACTTCTATGTTCTTGAAATGGAGGATGAGACATCTCCTAATCCAACACCAATTCTTTTGGGGAGACCATTCTTGAAAAATGCTCGAACTAAGATTGATGTTCATGATGGCACTCTCACCATGGAATTCGATGGCGAGGTGATTCGTTTCAATATTTTTGAGACAATGAGTACCCTAGTGACTTGCATTCTGTTTTTGCAGTTGATGTTATTGATTCTTTGCCACAACAACATTTTGAGTTAAATCACAAGGAGGATTGAGAAGTGGTTTAGTGAGCACATAGGGACAGAAAATTACAAGGAATCAAGAAGGTTGATACAAGTGTCCAAAGAAATGGAGGAAGCTGTGGCAAGCTTAGATGAGACCATAGCTATAACCACAAAGAGGTATGATGTTTCGTGCATTCAATTTCCTTTATCTAATGTGAAACTTCTGCCTTCTATGATGAAAGCCCCTACCTTGGAGCTTAAGCCTCTTCCAGATCATTTGAAGCATGGATTCTTGGATAAGAATGATCATTTGCCAGTTAAAATAGAAATGGGCCTTGCACCACTACAAGAAGAGAAACTCGTCCGAGTACTTAGAGATCACAAAACAGCTATTGGGTGGACGATTGTTGACATCCAAGGCCCAGCCTTATGCATGGACCGTATCTTGTTGGAAAAAGGATCAAAGCCCACTATAGAAGCACAGCGAAGATTGGACCCTGTCATGATGGAACCAACGTCGGGCTGAGGACGTTAAACCAAGCGCTTATTGGGAGGCAACCCAATGTTTTTGAAAAATAAATAAAAGAAAAGAAAAGAAAAATAAAATAAGGTACTAATGATCGATTTTTGTGTCTCAAGGAGATTCCTTTCGTAGGCCATCAAATTGATCAGGTTTATCTCTCTTTGCCATCTGTCTTATTTGTTTTTATATTTTTTTTGTTTTTGACTTTTGTTTGCTATTGTGTTGTTATCTCTTTTATGTGTCTTCAGTTTCGTTTCTGCTCTTTTCTTTTCCTTCCTTTTGTTTAATTTGATTCCGTACGTCGAATTCATTTGTGCAACAGCTTGAGGAAACATCCAAACGGGAGCTGAAGTCATTGCTCGAAGGTTTGAAACGTGCATATCTTGGAGAAAAACAAAATCAATCGCATTATCGGTAATAGCTCTCCTTTTCTCCTCTTCAATGGATGCCGATATCTTTCTGTCGAACCTTCGTAAATATTTCCCTTCACTTCCTCAAAATGCTGTGTTTAAAATATATAAAGTACGGAGGACTAGACTTTGGGCATTGATGCTCCTAAATGTGCCTGCTGATATCCGATGGCTTATCGAAGCCAAGGTGAGATTGTCCGGTGAGCCGGACATTAATCTCGCAAAATACATGCCTGGTATAGGAAAGAGCTACTACGCCAAGAGGCGAAGAGCGAAAAGGTTACAAGTATGTTATAAATGTGCTAGATGGAATTGTAACCAGACTGTCGTTCATTAGGTTTTGCGTCCAGGAATAGAGAAGATAAACTTTCATTTATTAAGAATGGTTTGAGTAATGAGTCGCGGGATAATGTTTGGTTAACTCTCGAGTCACATTCTTGTGGACTTGTTCAGCGTGAATTGCTTAATCTATGGACACAATTTCGTGATGAATTGCAGTGTTATAGTCTAGGGAATCTGAATAAAAACGACCCTGTTTGCCAGTTTATAAGAAAACTGGATAGGAAGCAAATCCCCGACTCATAGAAGGCGTTTCAGCCGTTACTGGACGTAAAACCAGAGGAAGATGTGAGCCACAATCACAACTACTTGAATATGTGAATGTGTGTTGTTGTTGTCGAATTTTATTTCTTTCTTGTTTCGTTTGATCTGATTATCAATGTTGTTTTTGTGTTGTTGTTGTTTGTTGAGTTTGTTTGTTTTAATTTCAAGTTTTCTTTTTGACTAACCATATGACTACCCTATGGCATAAGTACACGTGGGAGACAAGTGTGGAGGTTTTGTCAACCTCCACCGAAAGTGGATCTCTATTTTTTATGCTTCACGTGGGAGACAAGTGTGGGGGTTTTGTCAACCCCCGCCGAAAGTGTATCTCAATTTTCCATGTTTCACATGGGAGACAAGTGTGTAGGTTTTGTCAAACCTCGCCGAAAGCATATCTCATTTTTTTCAAATCTTGGGGCGATAAATCTGCATCAAGCAATCCCCACCGAAAGTATGTCCCCATATGTCAAAATTTGACAGTTTTATGGGTGTATATATACATTCTGCATATTTTTATATATCATTCTATAACCTGTCTTGCAATTGAAAAGCATACTATCTAACGTGTCTTACACAAGATTAGAGCACTTGTAGAAATGGAGAAAACACCAATTCGGCGATTCCGCAATATATGCGTATTTTGCGGATAGCAATTTGGTAAAGATGGAGAATTTACCACAGCAGCTCTGGATCTTGGTAGGACATTAGCTGCGAGGGGTATTAATTTGATTTATGGAGGGGGTAGTCATGGGTTAATGGGGTGTGTCTCAACAGCTGCATCCCTAGGAGGGAGCAAAGTTCTCGGCATTATCCCTAAACCATTAGCTATACGAGATATCGTGGGTAACACAATCGGGGAAGAGTTACGGTCTCTAGCATGCATGAGCGTATTACACATATGGTCATTAAATCTGATGCATTTATAGCTTTGCCCGGTGGTTATGGTACATTAGAGGAGATATTTCAAATCACCTCTTGGGCACAGCTAAACATCCATCGGAAACCCATTGGTTTGTTAAATGTCAATAATTTTTTTGATGGTTTGTTGTCTTTCTTGATCAAGCAGTAGAAAAAAACTTCATCTCACAGTCGGCGAGGCAAATCCTGGTTACAGCTTCAACTGCAGGGGAGTTAATTGACAAATTACAAGCATTCTTCTATTCGCCTGATCCAGCAATAGCTCGGATAGATTGGTTTGGAGAAGGCAATAAGAGGCGTAAACTGGATTTAATGCTCCATCTGTAATCTCTATCTGCTGGTTTGCTTTGTTTTTGTTTGCTTTCTTTTTATTGTGTTTATTTGAGAGTTTTCATGTTATTTCTTTTGAGCTTTTTCAGGTTATTTCTTTCATCCCAGGTAATATTTTCTAATCTCGGTTTTTAGAGTGGTGGCTTAAAACGTTCAAGTTCTCTTGAAACGCATTCTGGATCTCTTCAATCCATAATGGCTGAATAAGGAGGCTAACTTCTAAACTTTGTAGACCCATTCTAACTAACTTGTTTTTGTTGGCTGACTTGTTGAACTTTGTTATTTTATGAGTGAGTCTAGTTTTGCGTAATATAGAGTTGTTATGTGTTTTTATCTTTATCAGTTTTGATTTAAAAAAAAAAAACAATTGTGAAAAAACCTGAGAATGGCAGAATATGGGGTTTCTTTACCCTTGAAACGCATTCTCTCTAAATAAATCTGTAGTTTGTTTATTTCATGTTGTTTGAAGTGTCTTGTTTCTTGTTTTGTTCTTTCATAATAAAGGTATATAGGCTGGAAACCTTAAGTCTGCGGGCTACTGGTCCAAGGATTGTTGAAATATACAATCTTGACTCAGGTGTAACAACGCCACGTACCTCTTTTCTTGCATTTTGTGGGTCGATGATAAGATAATGATTGAATTAAGAATAACTCTTAGAAAAAGATAAATGATGCATGGATCTGTGTGCTTGAAATGTTTATTGGTTTTCGCTTTGCTTTTGATTCCTTGCGCAAAATTGAGCACTGAGCTATTATCACTGAGTTATTTGTTCACTTAGAGAAAGTTTATGTAATTTAAATGTTTCTGTAGATTTTAATGAATTCTAGAACTTGTTTGATGGTCACTCGAGGCGAAATCCTAGACTGTGCAACATTGGGGAAATGATTTAGGCCATCTTTGGACCGTTTGAGCCTTAATAGCCAACCTTGACTGAAATTGATCCCTAGTTACCCCTTTGAGCCTCTGTAAGCCTTTTTCTTTGTTAACTCACTAAAAGATTTCCTAACCTCAAATGAATTTATTCCAAACAGTTTATCCCCTTACCTATGAGCATGTAGATCATTCACAATTAAATTTTGAGCTATGTTCTGGTTTTGGGAAGTTATAGGAGGTTGGAATGTGTCATGAGCAATGCAAGTGAGTTCTATTGTGTTTGAAAAAAAAAAAAGGAAAAAAACAGAAAAAAAAACCAATCTGTACTTATCGTCACACGTACTTACACATTGGGGACATTGTGTTGTTTAAGTGTGGGGGAGGGGAAGTGTAATAAAAAAAAAGAAGAGAAAAAAGAAAAAAAGAAGAAGAATAAGAGATCTATACCCTTAAGTGTTCTTAAAAAGAATGAAACAACAAAAGTGTGGGGGTGTAGTTTTCTTTTGTTTTGTGCAAAAAAAAAAAAAAAAGATTGAGTGTTCTAAATAAGTTTGGGGGAGTAACCTGGTGAATTGAAATGAAGTTTTGTTATAGGCTTGAGCTCTACATAGTCTTGAATGATTTATGCGTTTGTGGGTGATTTGAGTCAAATTATTATCCTTTATAATACCTTCACCCAAGCCAAATGTTACAAGCTTAATAAAGTCCTACTTGATCCTTAGTGTTGTGCATGTCTACATTAGTGGAGAGTGACTTGAAAAGCAGGCCTATGGAGTTCATTTATACACACATCTTCAATATTAAATATGATTCATTTTTATGCATAAAATCATCTGGGTTACAAGTGATTAGGTGAGAATGGCTCTACACACACACACTTGAGGAATTGAAGTGAAGCGAAACTAATCTTTGAGATGAAATTCTTGATCAAGTGCATTATTTTGAAGTTTCCCTTGGGTTATAATTAAGTACAATCTTTGAGGCCTATTTGCAAGTTGAAGCATTTGTGTTGTTTTAATTTTTCTTCGATTCTGTTTCGATCTAATATCGTTGTAGTTGCTCGAGGACTAGCAAAGTCTAAGTGTGGGGGAATTTGATAGGTGTCTATTTATGTATTACTTTTATATCAATTCGTCCATGTTTCTTTGCTATATTCTTTGGTATTTTTATGTTTTTGTGTGGTTTTTGATGTTTGTAGGAGTTTTGGAGGAACTTACACAAAATTGGAGTAAAACCCTTCATTTTCACCTCTGCTAGTCAACCAATTCTTGGAGTTGATTGTATCGATATACAATTAACCGGATAACATGCTATATACCATTGAAAAGCTCTCGAAGTCTATTTTCTGGAGAAATTTACGGTTCACGAATTTATGTAGTGTACCGAAAGTTGTGATAAAAATGGTATGAGAAGTGTATATTTATAATTCCATATATCACTGTAGCAAGTTATTAAATACGGGACACTGTAGCAAGTTATTGTAGCAGAGTATTTAAACACATTTTAGGGTTTTATTTTCATAACTTGAAGAGGGGAAAATGTGGAAGGAGGCTGCATTTCTGGATTTCTCTCATCCCTTGGAGTTCTTCAAGGAGAAAGAAGATTTTGAAAGAGAAGGAACTACAATTCCAAGAAGATTCATCTACAAAGAAGATTTTCAAAGAATTTGCTAAGTTCTTTCTTTCTTTTTCAATTCTGGAATTTCTCTGTATTGTATTTGTTATTCTGATTGAATATGTGTAACTAAATATGAATTGGTTTAGGGTGATTTCAAAGCCCTTGATATGGATTTTGTGAGTTGATTGTGTAAGAAATTGTTATACAATTCTCTAATTGAAGTTGCTTGTATTTTCCCATATCTAATGCTTATGATTGCTTACTGATTGTATTTGGAATGGCCAACTGAATATAATATGTTGTTGCCTATTGCTAGATTAGAAATCTTGATCCGTAATTGTCATGAATTTTCAATCATTAGTAGCAAAATTGTGATCAGAGATTGCAATTGAAAAATACAACCTAGGTTAAATAATCCGAACTTGTGTGATTATTGCGTAGATCAACCTATCTTTCTCATCGTAATGCTTCTATTGAATTAAACTTAGAGAGCTTGTTCTAGGTTGTTTTATGGATAGAGATTAAATAAAGAGCTTGTTTTATTTAACAACAAAGTAAGGAAAGATTGGGATAACAGAGCTTGTTGTTATCTACGGTTGATAACTTCAATGCTGTAATTGGATTACAATTCTATGTTAATCACAAATTCATATCTTGTGGCAGAGAATGAACTCTTAACCAAGTGTCTCTCATTGATTTTCAATTCATTTAATATTGTGTTGTGTTATTCTTTATTGTGCCTTCTATTCAGGTTATTAATCATTCAAACAAAAACCCCCCATATTTAGTTTATGTTTCTGAAAAAAATAACAATTAATAGAATCCAATTACTCGTGAGGAACGATACTCTCACCATCACTTTAATTATTTGTGCGACTAGTATTACTTGGCTAGTTTCGAATGAATCAATGTCCTAAAGCCATTTTTTTTACAAGAGAGGTAAGTTCACAAAGTTGTTGTTCAATGTTTGAAGTACTTACCTCATTTACTCTTTTGGTAGTTGTGGCTCAAATTGACTGCTGAATTGTTGGGAGTTCGCTGCCATGTCACTAATCAAACGTTTTGCCACTTTTGGTGTTTTATTAACTAGTGCCTCACCACTAGCAGCATCAATGATTACTTCCTTGCATGGTAGAGACCCCGTAGAAATATTGAATTAGGAGTCCATCACTAATTTGGTGGTTTGGGACAGCTGCACATAACCTTTTAAATCTCTCCCAATATTCATGAAGTGATTCTCCATGTGTTGTCTGAATGCCACTTAATATCTTTTCTAATATTTGTAACTTTCGAGGCTGGAAAGTATTTCTCCAAAAAGAGTTTACTCATCTCATTCCAAGTGGTAATGGTACCTGTGGTAGATAGTATAGCCAATCTTTTGCCGAATCTGCTAATGAGAATGGGAAAGCTCTCAATTTAATTTGCTCTTCAGAAACGCCGGTTGGCTTCATACTTGAGCATACCACATGAAATTCTTTGAGGTGTGTGTTCGGATCCTCTCCTGCAAAACCATGAAATGTAGGCAAGAGATGAATCAGTCCAGATTTAAGTTCAAAAGCTATCTCAAAATTGGTGCTTATGCATAGCGGTTGTTGATCAATAATTGGAGCCGCTAACTCCTTAAGAGTCTGATCGTTTTCCATCGCCATGCTTCCGATTCAGATTTGATTGAACTGCAAGAAGATGGGAGGGAAGTGTGTCGTGCAAGGTCAAATTCTGGAGGTGGAGTAGAAATTGACCGATTTAGCCTTAAATTCGAGGATTGGAGAAACTCCTTAATTCTCTTAAGTCGTTGATCCGCTTCTCCCTCGGACATAAAAGCCTAAACATAAACAATAAGGAAATAACAATTAAGAATCAGTAGTAAAAACAAAATAAAAAAATGATTAGAAAATCAATCCCCGGCAACGGCGCCAAAAAATTGAGCGTTCAAAACTAGAAGTATAATAGTCGCACAAGTAATAAAGTGATAAGTAGATTCGTTCCACGAGATTGATTCTAATTGATTTGTTATTCAAAAGCAACAACAGAATTAAATGGGGGGGTTTTGTTGATTGATTCACTAAACTTAATACGAAAGCAAATGAAGAATAACACAAAGCAAAGTTAAATGGAGTGAAAAATCAATGAGAGACACTTGGTTAAGAGTATCTCTGCCACAAGATATGAATTGTGAATTAACATAGAATTGTTATCCAATTACAGCATTGAAGTTATCAACCGTAGATAACAACAAGCTCTGTTATCCCAATCTTTCCTTACTTTGTTGTTAATAAAACAAGCTCTTTATTTAATCTCTATCCATTAAACAACCTAGAACAAGCTCTCTAAGTTTAATTCAATAGAAGCATTACGATGAGAAAGATAGGTTGATGCGTTCGAAACAGTAAGTATATAGGGTCGCACAAGTTAATAAAGTGATGAGTAAGATATCGTTCCCATGAGGATTGTTTCTAATTAAATTTATTATTCGATAGCAACAATAGAATAAATAAGGGGTTTTGTTGATTGATTAAATAAATAAAATATTAATGCAAATGAAGAATAACACAACACAAAGTTAATTTGAGTGAAAAATCATGAGGAGAAATCTGGTTAAGGGATTATTCTCTACAACAAGATATGGATTTGCGAATTAATCACAGAATTGTCATCCAATTACACCATTGAAATTATCAACCGTAGATAACAACAAGCTCTGTATCCCAATCTTTCCTTACTTTGTTGTTAAACAAAACAGGCTCTTTATTTAATCTCTTTCCATTAAACAACCTAGAATAAGCTCTCTAAATTTAATTCAATGGATGCATTACGATAAGAAAGACAGGTTGATCTAAGCAATAAACACACAAGCTCGGATTATTTAACTTAGGTTGGATTCTCCACTTGCAATCTCTGATCACAATTTTGCTACTAAGGATTAGAAATTCAAGACAATTACGGATCAAGATTTCTAGTCTAGCAATAGACAATATCCAGGATTATATTCAGTTGGCCACCCAAATACAATCCAGCAAGCAATCATAAGCATTAGACATGGGAAAATACAAGCAACTTCAATTAGAGAATTGGATAACAATTTCTTACACAATCAACTCACAAAATCCATATCAAGGGTTTTGAAATCACCCTCAACCAATTCAGATTTAGTTACACATATTCAATCAGAATAACAAATACAATACAGAGAAATTCCAGAATTGAAAAGGAAAGAAAGAACTTAGCAAATTCTTTGAAAATCTTCTTTGTAGATGAAATCTTCTTGGAATTGTAGTTCCTCCTCTTTCAAAATCTTCTTTCTCCTTCAAGAACTCCAAGGGATGAGAGAAATCCAGAAATGCAGCCTCCTCCCACGTTTTCCCTCTTCCAGTTATGAAAATAAAACCCTAAAATGTGTTTAAATACTCTGCTACAGTAACGTGCTACAGTGTCCCGTATTATACATGCTACAGTGATGTGTGGAATGACATTTCTACACTTCTTACACTGTTTTGATTACAACTTTCGGTACACTGAATGGATTCATAAACCGTAAAATTCTCCAAAAAGTAGACTTCGAGAGCTTTTCAACGGTATATGATATGTCATCGGGTTCATTGTATATCAATACAATGAAATTCGAGAAGATGGTTGACTAGCAGAGGTGAAAATGAAGGGTTTTTACTCCATTTTTGTGCAAGTTGCTCCAAAACTCCTACAAACATCAAAACCACACAAAAAACATAAAAATACCAAGAAATATAGCAAAGAAACATGGACGAATTGATATGAAAATGATATATAAATAGACAATTATCAAATTCCCCCACACTTAGACTTTGCTAGTCCTCGAGCAACTACGACAATATGAAATAAAACTAAACCGAAACAGAATCAACAAAAAAATTAAAACACACAAATGCTTTATCTTGCCAATAGGCCTCAAAGATTGTACTTAATTATAACCAAGGGAAAACTTCAAAATAATGCACTTGATCAAGAATTTCATCTCAAAGATTAGTTTCGCTTCACTTCAATTCCTCAAGTGTGAGTGTGTAGAGCCATTCTCACCTAATCACTTGTAACCCAGATGAGTTTATGCATAAAAATGAATCATATTTAATATTGAAGATGTGTGTATAAATGAACTCCATAGGCATGCTTTTCAAGTCACTCTCCACTAATGTAGACATGCACAACACCAAGGACCAAGTAGGACTTTATTAAGCTTGTAACGTTTGGCTTGGGTGAAGGTATGATAAAGGATAAAAATTAGGCTTAAATCACCTACAAACACATAAAATCATTCAAGATTATGTAGAGCTCAACCCTATAACACAACTTTATTTCAATTCACCAGGTTACTCCCCCAAACTTATTTAGAACACTCAATCTTTTTTTTTTTTGCCGAAAACAAAAGAAAACTACACCCCCACACTTTGTTGTTTCATTCTTTTTAAGAACACTTAAGGGTATAGATCTCTTATTCTTCTTCTTTTGTTCTCTTTTTTTTTCTTTTTTTCTTTTTTTTTATATTACACTTCCCCTCCCCCACACTTAAACAACACATTGTCCTCAATGTGTAAGTACGTGGACGATAAGTACAGATTGGCCTTTTTTCTTTTTTTTCTTTTTTTTTTTTACAAGCACAATAGAACTCACTTGCATTGCTCATGACACATCCCAACCTCCTCTAACTCCCCAAAACCAGAACATAGCTCAAAATTTAATTGTGAATGATCTACATGCTCATAGGTAAGGGATAAACTGTTTGGAACAAATTCATTTGAGGCTAGGAAATCTTTTAGTGAGTTAACAAAGAAAAAGGCTTACAGAGGCTCAAAGGGGTAACTAGGGATCAATTTCAGTCAAGGTTGGCTATTAAGGATCAAACGGTCCAAAGATTGCCTAAATCATTTCCCCAATGTTGCACAGTCTAGGATTTCGCCTCGAGTGACCATCAACAAGTTCTAGAATTCATTAAAATCTGAAGAAACATTTAAATTACATAAACTTTCTCTAAGTGAACAAATAACTCAGTGATAATAGCTCAGTGCTCAATGTTGCGCAAGGAATCAAAAGCAAAGCGAAAACCAATAAAAATTTCAAGCACACAGATCCATGCATAATTTATCATTTTCCAAGAGTTATTCTTAATTCAATCATTATCTTATCATCGACCCACAAAATGCAAGAAAAGAGGTACGTGGCGTTATTACACCTGAGTCAAGATTGTATATTTCAACAATTCTTAGGACCAGTAGCCCGCAGACTTAAGGTTTCCAGCCTATATACCTTTATTATGAAAGAATAAAACAAGAAACAAGACACTTCAAACAACATGAAATAAACAAACTACAGATTTATTGAGAGAGAATGCGTTTCAAGAGTTAAGAAAACCCCATATTTTGCCATTCTCAGGTTTTTCCACAATTGTTTTTTTTTTGAATCGAAACTGGTAAAGATTAAAACACATAACAACTCTAAATTACGCAAAACTAAACTCACTCATAAAATAACAAAGTTCAACAAGTCAGCAAACAAAAACAAGTGAGTTAGAATGGGTCTAAAAAGTTTAGAAGTTAGCCTCCTTATTCAGCCATTATAGATTGAAGAGATCCAGAATGCGTTTCAAGAGAACTTGAACTTTTTAAGCAACCACTCTAAAAACTGAGATTAGAAAATATTACTTGGGACGAAAGAAATAACCTGAAAAAGCTCAAAAGAAATGGCATGAAAAATCTCAAATAAACACACTAAAAAGAAAGTAAACAAAAACGAAGCGAACCAATAGATAGAGATTACAGATGGAGCGTTAAATCCAGTCTACGCCTTTTATTGCCTTTTCCAAACCAATCTATCCGAGCCATTGTTGGATCAGGCGAATAGACAAATTCTTGGAGTTTATCAATTAACTCCCCTGTAGTTGAAGCTGTAACCAGGATTTGCCTCATCGACGGTGAGATGAAGTTTTTTTCTACAGCTTGATCAAGAAAGGACAACAAACCATCAAAAAAATTATTGACATTTAACAAACCAATGGGTTTCCGATGGATGTTTAGCTGTGCCCAAGAGGTGATTTGAAATCTCTCCTCTAATGTACCATAACCACCGGGCAAAGCTATAAATGCATCAGATTTAATGACCATATGTGCAATACGCTCATGCATACTAGAAACCTGTAACTCTTCCCCCAAGGTGTTGCATACGATATCTCGTACAGCTAATGGTTTAGGGATAATGCCGAGAACTTTGCTTCCTCCTAAGGATGCAGCTGTCGACACACAACCCATTAACCCAAGACTACCCCCTCCATAAATCAAATGAATACCCCTCGCAGCTAATGTCCTACCAAGATCAAGAGCCGCTGTCGTAAACTCTCCATCTTTACCAAATTGCGATCCACAAAATACGCATATATTTTGGAATCGCCGAATTGGTGTTTTCTCCATTCTACAAGTGCTCTAAACTTGTGTAAGACAATGATGCACGTTAGGTATTATGCGATTCAAGTGCAAGACAGGTTATAAAATGACATTTGAGAATATGCAAAATGGATATATACACACGTAAAACTCTCAAATTTGACACATGGGGACATAATTTCGGTGGGGGATGCTCGATGCAGATTTATCGCCTCAAAATTTGAAAAAATGAGATATGCTTTCGGCGAGGTTTGACAAAACCTACACACTTGTCTCCCACGTGAAGCATGAAAAATGGAGATACACTTTCGGCGGGGTTTGACAAAACCGCCACACTTGTATCCCACGTGAAGCATGAAAAGTAAAGATATACTTTCGGCGGAGGTTGACAAAACCTCCACACTTGTCTCTCACGTGTGCTTATGTCATGGGGTAGTCATATGGTTTGTCAAAAAGAAAACTTGAAATTAAAACAAACAAAATCAACAAAGAACAACAACACAAAAACAACATTGATAATCAGATCAAACGAAACAAGGAAAAAAAATTCTACAACAACAACACACATTCAAATATACAAGTAGTTGTGATTGTGGCTCACATCTTCCTCTGGTTTTACGTTCAGTAACGGCTGAAACGCCTTCTATGAGTCGGGGATTTGCTTGCCATCCAGTTTTCTTATAAACTGGCAAACAGGGTTGTTTTTAGTCAGATTCCCTAGACTATAACACTGCAATTCATCACGAAATTGCGTCCATAGATTAAGCAATTCACGCTGAACAAGTCCACAAGAATGTGACTCGAGAGTTAACAAAACATTATCCAGCGACTCATTACTCAAACCATTCTTAATAAATGAAAGTTTATCTTCTCTATTCCTTGACGCAAAACCTAATGAACGACAAGTCTAGTTACAATTCCATCTAGCACATTTATAACATACTTGTAACCTTTTCGCTCTTCGCCTCTTGGCGTAGTAGCTCTTTCCTAGACCAGACATGAATTTTGCGAGATTAATATCAGACTCACCGGACAATCTCACCTTGGCTTCGATAAGCCATCGGATATCCGCAGGCACATTTAGGAGCATCAACGCCCAAAGTCTATTCATCCGTACTTTATAAATTTTAGACACAGCATTTTGAGGAAGTGAAGGGAAATATTTACGAAGGTTCGACAGAAAGATATCGGCATCCATTGAAGAGGAGTAAAGGAAAGATATTACCAATAATCTGTTTGAGTCTATTCTTCTCCAAGATATGCATGCTTCAAACCTTCAAGTCATAGCTTCAATTCTTGTTTCGGTGTTTCCTCAAGCTGTTGCACAAATGAGCACAAAGTACGAAATAATCAAATTAAACAAAAGAAACGAAAAGAAAAGAGCAGAAAAGAAACTAAAGACGCATAAAAGAGATAACAACACGAAAGCAAACAAAAGTCAAAAACAACTAATATATATATATATATAAACAAATAAGACAGATGGCAAAGAGAGATAAAACCTGATCAATTTGATGGCCTATGAAAGGAATCTCCTCGAGACGCAAAAATCAATCATTATTACCTCATTTTATTTTTCTTTTCTTTTTTAATTTATTTTTCAAAAACATTGGGTTGCTCCCAATAAGCGCTTGGTTTAACGTCCTCAGCCCGACGTTGGTTCCATCATGGGAGGATCCAATCTTCGATGTGCTTCACTAGTGGGCTTGGATCCTTCTTTCCACAAGAAATGGTGCATGCATATGGCTGGGCCTTGGATGTTAGTAATCGTCCACCCAATAGCTATTTTGTGATCTGTAAGTATTCGGACGAGTTTCTTTTCTTGTATTCGTGCAAGGCCCATTTCCATTGTAACTAGCAAAGGATCTTTGTCACCCAAAAACACATGCCTCAAATAATCTGGAAGTAGCTTAAGCTCCAAGGTATTGGCTTTCATCACAGAAGGAAGAAATTTCTCATTAGATAAAGGCAATTCAATGTACGAAACATCATACCTGTTTGTGATTATAGCTATAGTCTCATCTAAGCATGCCATAGCTTCCTCCATTTCTTTGGACACTTGTATCAACCTTCCTGGTTCTTTGAAATTTTCTGTCCTATGTGCTCACTAATAAGCCATTTCCAATCCATCATTTGAGTTAAACTCAAAACATTTGTGTGGCAAAGAATTCCTAATGTCAACTGCAAAAACAGAATGTAAGTCACTAGAGTACCTTATTGCCTCAAAAATATTGAAACATATCACCTTGCCATCAAACTCTATGATGAGAGTGCCATCATGAACATCAATCTTGGTTCTAACAGTTTTCGAGAATGGTCTCCCTAAAAGAATCGGATTTGGATTAGGAGATGTTTCATCCTCTATTTCAATGACATAGAAGTTTGCTGGGAAAACCAATTGATTCACCTGCACAAGCACATCTTCCACAACTCTTTTGGGATATGCATTAAAAATGATCAGCAAGTTGAATGGTAATACCAGTTTTCACAAAAGGTCCAAGATTTAAAGAAGCATAAATAGAATATGGCATGACATTAATAGATGCTCCTAAATCTAACATAGCTCTTTCAAAATTGGTATTACAAATGGTGCATGGAATGGTGAACGTACCTGGATCTTTGCATTTCGGAGGAATTTTTCTTTGCAATACAGCTGAAACATTTTCCCCCACACTTACCTTCTCATTTCCTTTCAACTTTCTCTTGTTAGTGCATAACTCCTTGAGAAATTTTGCATAACGAGGTACTTGCTTGATAGCATCCAGAAGTGGTATATTTACCTCAATCTTGCGAAAAGTCTCTAAGATTTCCTGCTCTTGTTCATCCTTCTTTGATTTTGCAAATCTGCTAGGAAAAGGTGGAGGAGTAACATAAGAAGGAATGGGAGTTTCAAGATTTACCTTAGAAGATGATGTTTATTCATGGTGGAAGTGGTGGCATCCCCTTCATCAGTTTGTGATTTCTTTGGTGGAATGTCTAATTGCTTTCCACTTCTCAAAGTTACAGCACTAGCATTCTCTCTTGGATTGATCACCGGTTGAGAAGGTAATTTTCCTGAGCTTTGACTCTCAAATTTGCTCATGGTAGTGGCCAATTGTCCCATTTGATTTGCCAGGTTTTGGATACTTGCCCCAGTTTCCTGCTGGAATTGCATTGTGTTAGTGGCAAGTGCAATAACAATATCCTGGAGTGACATACCTGAGTTTTCTGAAGCTGGTTGTGGTGCTGGTTGTGGCATTGGTGGTGGTTGCATTTGAAATGGTTGCTGCACTCTAAGTTGATTAAAACCTTGTGGCCGATTTGGTATGGCATTTGAGGCGATTGGTTGATGATTCCAGTAACTAAAATTGGGGTGATCTTCCCATCCAGCATTACAAGTGTTAGAGAAGGGATCATACCATTGCCTTGCTTGTCCTGGAAATCCTTCCATGGTATTGGCTTGTTCCATATCTCCTTGCAAAGTTGGATACATGTCAATTGGATGCTCCATGGTAGAATCTACCTCACATGCATAAGATTTCTGCATATGTCCTACAGCCATGTTTTCCACAAGAGAAGTTAACTCAGAAAGTTGTTGCTCAATGTTCGGAGTGCTTACCTCATTTACTCCATGGTAGTTGTGGCTCAAATCCGCCACTGAATTGATGGAAGTTTACTGCCATGTCGTCTAAACACAAACAATCAAAAAAGAAAAACAAACAAAAATATGAATCAACAATGAAAACAAAATAACAAATCGATTAGAAAATCAATCCCCGGCAACGGCGCCAAAACTTGATGCGTTCGAAACTAGCAAGTATACTAGTCGCACAAGTAATAAAGTGATAAGTAGATATCGTTCCCACGAGGATTGATTCTAATTGAATTTGTTATTTTCCAGCAATAATAAACTAAACAGGAGGGGGTTTTGTTGATTGATTAACTAAACTTAATACGAAAGCAAATGAAGAATAACACAAAGCAAAGTTAAATGGAGTGAAAAATCAATAAGAGACACTTGGTTAAGAGTTCATTCTCTGCCACAAGATATGAATTTGTGAATTAACATAGAATTGTAATCCAATTACAGCATTGAAGTTATCAAACGTAGATAACAACAAGCTCTGTTATCCCAATCTTTCCTTACTTTGTTGTTAAATAAAACAAGCTCTTTATTTAATCTCTATCCATTATACAACCTAGAACAAGCTCTCTGAGTTTAATTCAATGGAAGCATTACGATGAGAAAGATAGGTTGATCTAAGCAATAATCACACAAGTTCAAATTATTTAACCTAGGTTGTATTTTCCAATTGCAATCTCTGATCACAATTTTGCTACTAATGATTGGAAAGTCATGACAATTACGGATCAAGATTTCTAATCTAGCAATAGACAACAACAGATTATATTCAGTTGGCCATTCCAAATACAATCAGTAAGCAATCATAAGCATTCGATATGGGAAAATACAAGCAACTTCAATTAGAGAATTGGATAACAATTTCTTACACAATCAACTTACAAAAACCATATCAGGGGCTTTGAAATCACCCTCAACCAATTCAGAGTCAGTTACACATGTTTAAGAACGTGGTAAATACAATACAACATGGAGACATTTCAGAAAATGAAAGGTAAGGGAAAAACTTAGCAAATTTGATGTAATTCTCTTTGGATTGTAGTTCTTCCTCTTTCCAAGCTTCCTTTCTCCTTCATGAACTCCCGAGATGAAAGAATTCCAGAGTAGCAGCCTCCACCACATTCTCCCTCTTCAAGTTATGAAAATAAAACCCTAAAATGTGTTTAAATACTCTGCTACAGTAACGTGCTACAGTGTCCCGTATTATATATGCTATAGTGATGTGTGGAATTACATTTCTATACTTCTCACACTGTTTTGATTACAACTTTTGGTACACTGAATGGATTTATAAACCGTAAATTTCTCCAGAAAAAAGACTTCGAGAGCTTTCCAACGGTATATAACATGTCGTCGGGTTCATTGTATATCAATACAATTAAATCCGAGAAGATCACTGACTAGCAGAGGTGAAAATGAAGGGTTTTACTCTATTTTTTGTGCAAGTTGCTCCAAAACTCCTACAAACATTAAAACCTGTCTCTTATACACATCTAGATGTGTATAAGAGACAGATATAGAGCTCAACCCTATAACACAACTTTATTTCAATTCACCATGTTACTCTCCCAAACTTATTTAGAACACTCAATCTTTTTTTTTTTTTTTTGCAGAAAACAAAAGAAAACTACACCCCCACACTTTGTTGTTTCATTCTTTTTAAGAAAACTTAAGGGTATAGATCTCTTATTCTTCTTCTTTTGTTCTTTTTTTTTCTTTTTTTTTTTTACACTTTCCCTCCCCCACACTTAAACAACACATTGTCCTCAATGTGTAAGTACGTGGACGATAAGTACAGATTGTCTTTTTTTTTCTTTTTTTTCTTTTTTTTTACAAACATAATAGAACTCACTTGCATTGCTCATGACACATCCCAACCTCCTCTAACTTCCCAAAACCAGAACATAGCTCAGAATTTAATTGTGAATGATCTACATGCTTGTAGGTAAGGGATAAATTGTTTGGAACAAATTCATTTAAGGTTAAGACATCTTTTAGTGAGTTAACAAAGAAAAAGGCTTACAAAGGCTCAAAGGGGTAACTAGGGATCAATTTCTGTCAAGGTTGGCTATTAAGGCTCAAACGGTCCAAAGATGGCCTAAATCTTTTCCCCAATGTTGCACAGTCTAGGATCTGTCTCTTATACACATCTAGATGTGTATAAGAGACAGAAGTAAGATATCGTTCCCACGAGGATTGATTCTAATTGAATTTGTTATTTCCAGCAACAATAAACTAAACAGGGGGGAATTTTTGTTGAATGCTTTAATAAATGAAATAAGAATGCAAGTAAAGAATAACAAAACAGAAAGTAAATTTGAATGAAAATCAATGGGAGAAAGCTGGTTAAGGGATCCTTCTCTACCACAAGATATGGATTTGCGAATTAATTGTAGAATTGTCATCTAATTACAGCATTGAAGTTATCAACCGTAGATAATAACAAGCTCGATTACCCCAATCTTTCCTTACTTTGTTGTTAAATAAAACAAGCTCTTTATTTAATCTCTATCCATTAAACAACCTAGAACAAGCTCTCTGAGTTTAATTCAATGGATGCATTATGATAAGAAAGATAGGTTGATCTAAGCAATAAACACACAAGCTCGGATTATTTAACTTAGGTTATATTCTCCAATTGCAATCTCTGATCACAATTTTGCTACTAATGATTAGAAATTCAAGACAATTACGGATCAAGATTTCTAGTCTAGCAATAAATCACAACCAGATTATATGCAGTTGGCCACTCAAATACAATCAGCAAGCAATCATAAGCATTAAATATGGGAGAATACAAGCAACTTCAATTAGAGAATTGGATAACAATTCCTTACACAATCAACTTACAAAAACCATATCAGGGGCTTTGAAATCACCCTCAAACAATTCAGATTCAGTTACACATGTTTAAGAACGTGGTAAATACAATACAACATGGAGACATTCCAGAAAATGAAAGGGAAGGGAAAAACTTTGCAAATTTGATGTAATTCTCTTTGGATTGTAGTTCTTCCTCTTTCCAAGCTTCCTTTCTCCTTCAAGAACTCCAAGAGATGAAAGAATTCCAGAGTAGCAGCCTCTACCACGTTCTCCCCTCTTCAAGTTATGAAATAAAACCCTAAAATGTGTTTAAATACTCTGCTACAGTAACGTGCTACAGGGTCCCGTATTATACATGCTACAGTGATGTGTGGAATTACATTTCTACACTTCTTACACTGTTTTGATTACAACTTTCGGTACACTGAATGGATTCATAAACCGTAATTTTCTCCAAAAAGTAGACTTCGAGAGCTTTTCAACGGTATATGATATGTCATCGGGTTCATTGTATATCAATACAATTAAATCCGAGAAGATGGATGACTAGCAGAGGTTAAAATGAAGGGTTTTACTCCATTTTTGTGCAAGTTGCTCCAAAACTCCTACAAACATCAAAACCACACAAAACCATCAAAATACCAAGGAATATAGCAAAGAAACATGGATAAATTGATATGAAAGTAATACATAAATAGACACCTATCATTACTCCCCCAAACTTATTTAGAACACTCAATCTTTTTTTTTTTTTTTGCAGAAAACAAAAGAAAACTATACCCTCACACTTTGTTGTTTCATTCTTTTTAAGAACACTTAAGGCTATAGATCTCTTATTCTTCTTCTTTTGCTCTTTTTTTTCTTTTTTTTTTTTTTACACTTTCCCTCCCCCACACTTAAACAACACATTGTCCTCAATGTGTAAGTACGTGGACGATAAGTACAGATTGGTTTTTTTTCTTTTTTTTCTTTCTTTTTTTTTACACACATAATAGAACTCACTTGCATTGCTCATGACACATCCCAACCTCCTCTAACTTCCCAAAACCAGAACATAGCTCAGAATTTAATTGTGAATGATCTACATGCTCGTAGGTAAGGGATAAATTGTTTGGAACAAATTCATTTAAGGTTAGGACATCTTTTAGTGAGTTAACAAAGAAAAAGGCTTACAAAGGCTCAAAGGGGTAACTAGGGATCAATTTCTGTCAAGGTTGGCTATTAAGGCTCAAACGGTCCAAAGATGGCCTAAATCATTTCCCCAATGCGTTGGAAACTAGCATGTATACTAGTCGCACAAGTAATAAACTGATAAGTAAGATATCGTTCCCACGAGGATTGATTCTAATTGAATTTGTTATTTCCAGCAACAATAAACTAAACAGTGGGGGATTTTTGTTGAATGCTTTACTAAATGGAATAAGAATGCAAGTAAAGAATAATAAAACAGAAAGTAAATTTGAATGAAAAATCAATGGGAGAAAGCTGGTTAAGGGATCCTTCTCTACCACAATATATGGATTTGCGAATTAATTGTAGAATTGTCATCTAATTACAGCATTGAAGTTATCAACCGTAGATAATAACAAGCTCTATTATCCCAACTTTCCTTACTTTGTTGTTAAATAAAACAAGCTCTTTATTTAATCTCTATCCATTAAACAACCTAGAACAAGCTCTCTGAGTTTAATTCAATGGATGCATTATGATAAGAAAGATAGTTTGATCTAAGCAATAAACACACAAGCTCGGATTATTTAACTTAGGTTATATTCTCCAATTGTAATCTCTGTCACAATTTTGCTACTAATGATTAGAAATTCAAGACAATTACAGATCAAGATTTCTAGTCTAGCAATAAATCACAACCAGATTATATTCAGTTGGCCACTCAAATACAATCAGCAAGCAATCATACGCATTAAATCTGGGAGAATACAAGCAACTTCAATTAGAGAATTGGATAACAATTCCTTACACAATCAACTTACAAAAACCATATCAGGGGCTTTGAAAATCACCCTCAACCAATTCAGATTTAGTTACACATGTTTAAGAACGTGGTAAATACAATACAACATGGAGACATTCCAGAAAATGAAAAGGAAGGAAAAAACTTAGCAAATTTGATATAATTCTCTTTGGATTGTAGTTCTTCCTCTTTCCAAGCTTCCTTTCTCCTTCAAGAACTCCAAGAGATGAAAGAATTCTAGAGCTGAAGCCTCCCCCACGTTCTCCCCTCTTCAAGTTATCAAAATAAAACCCTAAAATGTGTTTAAATACTCTGCTACAGTGACTTGCTACAGTGCCCCGTATTATACATGCTACAGTGACTTGTTGAATTATATTTCTATACATCTCACACTGTTTTGATTACAACTTTTGGTACACTGAATGGATTTATAAACCATAAACTTCTCCAGAAAATAGACTTCGAGAGCTTTCCAACGGTATATAACATGTCGTCGGGTTCATTGTATATCAATACAATTAAATCCGAGAAGAGCACTGACTAGCAGAGGTGAAAATGAAGGGTTTTACTCCATTTTTGTGCAAGTTGCTCCAAAACTCTACAAACATCAAAACCACACAAAAACATAAAAATACCAAGGAATATTGAACGAAATCTTCAAGAATATTCTCACCCCTGATACCAAATCTGATACCGGGCTGCTGGATTATAATAGATGAGGATAGATCTTCAAGTTGATTATCAACTCAACCAATGGCTGGAACAAATAAAATGGAACCTAACAAACACTCTTTGAAAGGGATAACAAGCTCACCACCAAAGTAAACACCAATGGGATACAGATAATTCACCACCTAAGGATGTAAACCAAGGATACAGGGCTTAAACTAACTCACCACTCTATGGAATCCACCCAGAGATACAGAGTTAAGGAGAAATCAGTATAAACACTGAAATTTCACTCAAATTCGAATTCCAAACTTCACTCCTTGAATACACAACTTTAGAGCTTAAATAACTTGGAACAACCCTCCAAGCATAGGTAAAAGACAATAATTAAATGATTTCAACAATTACAGCTCAACTACTACATTGACAACTCATTTTAACTAAGACTCATAAGTAAACTCATTAGGTAATAAAGCATAACCAACTAAGCTAGAAATTCAAATTCCAACCCACTAAGCAATCAAATTCAAATTCTAGAGTAGACTTTAATGCACCATTAACTATGAACCAGCTGTTAAGAGATAGTCATAGATTCCTGCAGACAACTCCAAATGACACATTGACAAATGTGTTAGAAAGCTGACTTCAAGATCTTTTATAGCCACAAATCTTGACATTTAATTCTCTGCACAGCAATACCAGTTCTTTTACGAAATTATCCCTCATTCTGGTTCATGTGCACTCCTGACCATTGTAACACTTTGCACCCCTTGATGATCTATCATGATCTTCATGATTGGCACACCCTTTGTCACTCCCTCCTGGTTGAGAAAGACTCGACCTCGAGTCTTGATTGTTGTTTTCACCAAGATAAGGACTAAGGTCAGAGATATTAAATGTGTTGGAAACACCATACTGCTCAGGTAGCTCAACTTTGTAAGCATTCTCTCCAATGCGTTGTAAAACTTTGAATGGTCCATCAGCTCTAGGCTTCAACTTGGCATATTTGCCTGGAGGAAACCTTTCTTTTCTAAGGTGTATCCACACTAGATCTCCTTCTTTGAACTCAGCATACTTCCGATGTTTGTTTTCTGTAGCTTTATACTTCTCATTTTGGCTTCAATCTTCTCTCTAACTTGTTCATGTAGTTTCTTGATGTTCTTAGCTCTCTCCCTCTGCATCACTGCTAATTGAGTTTTTTTTTGGAAGGAATAGGAGCCTAAATTCCAAAGACTTATTGGATTCTTGCCGATAACAACCTCAAAAGGACTATGAACCAGTTGTTTGAGCTTAATGCTGTGATCTGTTGTAAGCCAAACTTCAACTTAGAGGTAAAACAAGATCCCATTGCGTAAATTCTTACCAACATAACTCCTCAGAAGATTTCCAAAGCTTCTGTTGATAACTTCAGTTTGTCCATCTGTTTGAGGATGATGAGATGAACTAAAGTCAAGTGTAGTCCCCGGCTTTCTCCAAAGCGTACGCCAAAAATGAGCTAAGAACTTTGGGTCACGATCTGAGACTATGGCCTTAGGAATGCCATGCAATTTCACAATCTCCTTGAAGTACAAATCAGCCATATGAGTCGCATCATTTGTCTTGTTACAGGGGACAAAATGAGCCATTTTAGAAAATCGGTCAACCACCACCATGATTGAATCTTTGTTTCGATGTGTTCTAGGCAATCCCACCACAAAATCCAAGCTAACATCTTCCCATGGATCATTAGGAAGAGGTAATGGAGTGTACAAACCAGTGTTCTGCCCATGAATTTTTGCCACGTGACAAATTGTACACCTCTTCACGTGCTTCATCACATCCGTTTCCATCTTCAGCCAATAGAAGTTTTCCTTCACAATAGCCATAGTTTTGTCTCTCCCAAAATGACCGCTAATGCCACTGCCATGTGGTTCATTAATGATTAATTCTCTCAAGGAACATTGAGGAATACACAATTGGTTTGCCTTGAGTAGATAACCATCCTACAAAACAAATTGGTTAGATGAAAACTCATTACAGTTACTCCATATTTTGCCGAAATCTGGATCATCCTTGTAAAGCTCTTTTAAAACCTCAAACCCAACAACATTCATTTGCATAGAGGTCAGCAAAGAATGTCTTCGGCTTAATGCATCAGCCACCACATTTTGAACTCCAGATTTGTGCTTGATGGTAAAGTTGAAAGCTTGAAGAAACTCTACCCATCTGGCATGTCGAACATTAAGCTTCTGTTGGCTGTTGATGAACTTCAAAGCTTCATGGTCAGAATATAGAACGAATGGTTTTGGCAAGAGATACTGACTCCAATGCTTCAAAGCTCGACAAATAGCATACAACTCTTTGTCATAAGTTGAGTACTTTTTGCGAGATGCATTCAATTTTTCACTAAAGAAAGCAATTGATCTGCCTTCCTGGCTAATAACAGCATCAATACCAATATTGGAAGTATCACATTCAACTTCAAAAACCTTGCTGAGATTTGGAAGTGATAAGATAGAAGCTTCTACCATCTTCTTTTTATTCACCAAAAGAGTTGGGACAGCACAAGGACTCTTGCTCTCCCTCACTAACTCTTTAGTGATAAGCTCATTAACCTGCCGTTGTAATTCTTCATGTTCTGTAGGACTCATTCGATAGGCTGATTTAATTGGTAACACAGCAGCTAGAACAAGATCAATACAATGCTGTATGTCTCTCATTGGAGGAAGGTCTGGTGGTATCTCATTTGGTGTAAAATCATGGTATTCATTCTTCAAGAAGATATTTCATCTCCGAAGGTGGTTCATTAGTAACTTCATTTTCTTCTAACAACAAGAACACACAAATTTCACTTCCCTTCTCCAACTCTCTTCTACATTTTGTTTGGGTAAGCAAAGCATTTCCCTCCCCTTTAGTAGGTTTAGGAACACATTCTAACTTCGAAGGACCCAAAATAACTTTGACCCCATCTTTAAAGAATATATAAGTATTACCATAGCTATTATGCATTACTTTCCTATCATACTGCCATGGTCTACCAAGAAGTAAATGACAAGCATCCATAGGAACAACATCACCCCATATTTCATCTTTATACTTCTTGCCAATAGAAAATGAAACAAGGCAGTGTTTGTTTACCTTGATCTCGTTATCTTTCCGAAGCCATGAAATCTTGTTAGGTTGAGGATGCTTCTCTGTTTGAAGGCCAAGTTTATCAATCATCTCCGTAGATAGCACATTTTCAAAGCTGCAACCATCAACAATAAAGTTGCACACCTTGCCATGAGAAGAACATCTGCTATGGAAGATATTTCTACGAAGCCAATCATCTTCTCGTTTTGGGCAATACTCAAACTCCTTTGAATAATAAAGAGAGAATCACCTTGATTTGCAAAAGTGACTTCCTCTTCATCAACAAAGTCTAGACTACCGAAATTGATCAAGGCATCTGTCTCGATCTCTTCATCACTTTCGTAAAAGTCATCAAATATTGGTGGTTTTCCATGATCCTCAAAGAAGTCATGGTCTACTTCATCATTCTCCACCGATTCATCTTAATTAGCAGCATCATTATCATCATAATTGCCCAAAGGACTTTGATATTCTACTTCTCCATGCATTCCACCTGCGAATTCTTTATTTTCCAGAATTACTAAATGTTGCTGGAGTTGTTGGAGCTGCTGCATAAGATCTTCAACGATCAAACGTTGCTGGACTTGCTGGAGTTGCCGCCTGAGATCTTCAATGATCAAATCTCGTTCATCTCTTTGAGAAGGAGGCAATTGGGTAGTAAAAGCAGCCTTGTGAGTACGACTAGCCATGGAACCAAAAGCTCTGATACCAATCTGATACCGGATCTTCGAGATATGGCTCTGATACCAATCTGATACCGGGCTGCTGGATTCTAATAGATGAGGATAGGATCTTCAAGTTGATTATCAACTCAACCAATGGCTGGAACAAATAGAATGGAACCTAACAAACACTCTTTGAAAGAATAACAAGCTCACCACCAAAGTGAACAATAATGGGATACAGATAATTCACCACCCAAGGATGTAAACCAAGGATACAGGGCTTAAACTAACTCACCACTCTATGGAATCCACCAAGAGATACAGAGTTAAAGAGAAATCAGTATAAACACTGAAATTCCATTAAAATTCGAATTCCAAACTTCACTCCCTTGAATACACAACTTTGGGGCTTTAAATAACTTGGAACAACCCTCCAAGCAAGTAAATGAAATTGACGAATAATAAATGATTTTCACATACGCTCAACTACTACATTGACCAACTGAGTTATAACTAAGACTCATAAGTAAACTCATTAGGTAATAAAGCATAACCACTAAGCTAGAATTCAAATTCCCAACCAACTAAGCTAGAAATTCAAATTTCAACCAACTAAGCAATCAAATTCAAATTCTAGAGTAGACTTTAATGCACCATTAACTATGAACCAGCTGTGAAGAGATAGTCATAGAGTCCTGCAGACAACTCCAAATGACACATTGACAAATGTGTTAGAAAGCTGACTTCAAGATCTTTTACAGCCATAAATCTTGACATTTAATTCTCTGCACCTGTCTCTTATACACATCTAGATGTGTATAAGAGACAGTTCATGTGCACTCCTGACCATTGTAACAATTTGCACCCCTTGATGATCTATCATGAATTCCATGGATTGCAACACTCCTGTGTCAAATTATACAAAGAACTGGACGATTGATATAAGTATACATAAATGACCACCTATCTGCACAGCCTAGGATTTCGCCTCGAGTGACATTCAAACAAGTTCTAGAATTCATTGAAATCTCAAGAAACATTTAAATTACATAAACTTTCTCTAAGTGAACAAATAACTCAGTGATAATAGCTCAGTGCTCTATGTTGCGCAAGGAATCAAAAGCAAAGCGAAAACCAATAAACATTTCAAGCACACAGATCCATGCATCATTTATCATTTTCCAAGAGATTTTCTTAATTCAATCATTATCTTATCATCGACCCACAAAATGCAAGAAAAGAGGTACGTGGCGTTGTTACACCTGAGTCAAGATTGTATATTTCAACAATCCTTAGGACAGTAGCCCGCAGACTTAAGGTTTCCAGCCTATATACCTTTATTATGAAGAACAAAACAAGAAACAAGACACTTCAAACAACATAAAATAAACAAACTTCAGATTTATTTAGAGAGAATGCGTTTCAAGAGTTAAGGAAACCCCATATTCTGCCATTCTCAGGTTTTTCCACAGTGTTTTTTTTTTCGAATCCAAACTGATAAAGACAAAAACACCCAATAACTCTAAATTACACAAAACTAACTTACTCATAAAATAACAAAGTCCAACAAGCCAGCAAACAAAAACAAGTCAGTTAGAATGGGTCTAAAAAGTTTAGAAGTTAGCCTCCTTATTCAGCCATTATGGATTGAAGAGATCCAGAATGCGTTTCAAGAGAACTTGAACTTTTTAAGCCACCACTCTAAAAACCGAGATTAGAAAATATTACCTGGGGTGAAAGAAACAATCTGAAAAAAAAAACACAACTCAAATAAACACAATAAAGAGAAAGCAAACGAAAATGAAGCAAACCAGCAGATAGAGATTATAGATGGAGGGTTAAATCCAGTTTACGCCTCTTATTGCCTTCTCCAAACCAATCTATCCGAGCTATTGTTGGATCAGGCAAATAGATGAATGCTTGTAATTTGTCAATTAACTCCCCTGCAGTTGAAGCTGTAACCAGGATTTGCCTCGCTGACTGTGAGATGAAGTTTTTTTCGACTGCTTGATCAAGAAAAGACAACAAACCATCAAAAAAATTATTGACATTTAACAAACCAATGGGTTTCCGATGGATGTTTAGCTATGCCCAAGAGGTGATTTGAAATATCTCCTCTAATGTACCATAACCACCGGGCAAAGCTATAAATGCATCAGATTTAATGATCATATGTACAATACGCTCATGCATACTAGAAACCTGTAACTCTTCCCCCATGGTGTTGCCTACGATATCTCGCACAGCTAATGGTCTAGGAATAATGCCAAGAACTTTACTTCCTCCCAAGGATGCAGCTGTTGACACACACCCCATTAACCCAAGACTACCCCCTCCATAAATCAAATGAATACCCCTCGCAGCTAATGTCCTACAAAGATCAAGAGCTGCTGTTGTAAACTCTCCATCTTTACCAAATTGCGATCCACAAAATACACATATATTTTGGAATCGCCGAATTGGTGTTTTCTTCATTTCTAAAAGTGCTCTAAACTTGTGCAAGACAATGATATACGTTAGGTATTATGCGATTCAAGTGCAAGACAGGTTATAGAATGACATTTCAAAATATGCAGCATGGATATATACACACGTAAAACTCTCAAATTTGACACATGGGGATATAATTTCGGTGGGAGTTGCTCGATGCAGATTTATCGCCCCAAGATTTGAAAAAATGAGATATGCTTTCGGCGAGGTTTGACATAACCTACACACTTGTCTCCCACGTGAAGCATGAAAAATGGAGATACACTTTCGGCGGGGGGGGGTGACAAAACCCCCACACTTGTCTCCCACGTGAAGCATAAAAAATAGAGATACACTTTCGGTGGAGGTTGACAAAACCTCCACACGTGTCTCCCACGTGTACTTATGCCATAGGGTAGTCATATGGTTTGTCAAAAAGAAAACTTGAAATTAAAACAAACAAAATCAACAAACAACAACAACACAAAAACAACATTGATAATCAGATCAAACGAAACAAGCAAAAAAAATTCTACAACAACAACACACATTCAAATATACAAGTAGTTGTGATTGTGGCTCACATCTTCCTCTGGTTTTACGTCCAGTAACGGCTGAAACGCCTTTTATGAGTCGGGGATTTGCTTCCCATCCAGTTTTCTTATAAACTGGCAAACAGGGTCGTTTTTAGTCAGATTCCTAGACTATAACACTGCAATTCATCACGAAATTGTGTCCATAAATTAAGTAATTCACGCTGAACAAGTCCACAAGAATGTGACTCAAGAGTTAATAAAATATTATCCAGCGACTCACAACTCATACCATTCTTAATAAACGAGAGTTTATCTTCTCTATTCCTCAACACAAAACCTAATGAACGACAAGTCTGGTTACAATTCCATCTAGCACATTTATAGCATACTTGTAACCTCTTCGCTCTTCGCCTTTTGGCGTAGTAGCTCTTTCCTAGACCAGGCATGTATTTTGCGAGATTAATGTCCGGCTCACCGGACAATCTCACCTTGGCTTCGATAAGCCATCGGATATCAGCAGGCACATTTAGGAGCATCAACGCCCAAAGTCTAGTCTTCCGTACTTTATAAATTTTAAACACAGCATTTTGAGGAAGTGAAGGAAAATATTTACGAAGGTTCGACAGAAAGATATCGGCATCCATTGAAGAGGAGAAAAGGAGAGATATTACCGATAATGCGATTGAGTGTTCTTCTCCCAGATATGCACGATTCAAAACTTCGGAATGGCTTCAAACTTCCGTTTGAATTGTTTCCTTCAAGCTGTTGCACAACTGAAACTCGAAGCACGGAATAATCAAATTAAACACAAGAAAAAAAAAAGTGAGCGTTCGAAACTAGCAAGTATACTAGTCGCACAAGTAATAAAGTGATGAGTAAGATATCGTTCCCACGAGGATTGATTTTAATTAAATTTGTTATTCGAAAGCAAAAACAGAGTAAATGGGGGGTTTTGTTGATTGATTAACTAAGTGAAATAATAATGCAAACGAAGAATAACAAAACAGAAAGTTAATTCGAATGAAAAAACAATGAGAGAAAGCTGGTTAAGGGATCCTTCTCTACCACAAGATATGGATTTGCGAATTAATCGTAGAATTGTCATCCAATTACAGCATTGAAATTACCAACCGTAGATAACAACAAGCTCTGTTATCCCAATCTTTCCTTACTTTGTTGTTAAACAAAACAGGCTCTTTGTTTAATCTCTATCCATTAAACAACCTAGAACAAGCTCTCTAAATTTAATTCAATGGATGCAGTACGATAAGAAATATAGGTTGATCTAAGCAATAAACACACAAGCTCGGATTATTTAACTTAGGTTGTATTCTCCAATTGCAATCTCTGATCACAATTTTGCTACTAAGGATTAGAAATTCAAGACAATTACGGATCAAGATTTCTACTCTAGCAATAGACAACAACCAGATTATATTCAGTTGGCCATTCCAAATATAATCAGCAAGCAATCATAAGCATTAGATATGGGAAAATACAAGCAACTTCAATTAGAGAATTGGATAACACTTTCTTACACCATCAACTCACAAAATCCATATCAAGGGCTTTGAAATCACCCTCAACCAATTCAGATTTAGTTACACATATTCAATCAGAATAACAAATACAATACAGAGAAATTCCAGAATTGAAAAGGAAAGAAAGAACTTAGCAAATTCTTTGAAAATCTTCTTTGTAGATGAATCTTCTTGGAATTGTAGTTCCTCCTCTTTCAAAATCTTCTTTCTCCTTCAAGAACTCCAAGGGATGAGAAAAATCCAGAAATGTAGCCTCCTCCAACGTTTTCCCCTCTTCAAGTTATGAAAATAAAATCCTAAAATGTGTTTAAATACTCTGCTACAGTAATGTGCTACAGTGTCCCGTATTATACATGCTACGGTGATGTGTGGAATTACATTTCTACACTTCTCACACTGTTTTGATTACAACTTTCGGTACACTGAATGGATTCATAAACCGTAAATTTCTCCAAAAAGTAGACTTCGAGAGCTTTTCAACGGTATATGATATGTCATCGGGTTCATTGTATATCAATACAATTAAATCCGAGAGATGGTTGACTAGCAGAGGTGAAAATGAAGGGTTTTACTCCATTTTTGTGCAAGTTGCTCCAAAACTCCTACAAACATCAAAACCACACAAAAACATAAAAATACCAAGGAATATAGCAAAGAAACATGGACGAATTGATATGAAAATGATATATAAATAGACACTTATCAAAAAGAAAAGAAAAGAAAATAGAGACACATAAAAGAAATAAAAACACAAGAGCAAATGAAAGTAAAAAACAAACAACAAAGCAAATAAGACAAATGGCAAAGAGAGATAAAACCTGATCAATTATAATAGCCCATGAGAGGAATCTCCTCGAAACACAAAAATTGATTGTTACTACCTTCTTTTCTTTGTCTCTTTTTATTTATGTTTCAAAAACATTGGGTTGCCTCCCAATAAGCGCTTGGTTTAATGTCCTCAGCCTGACGTTATCTGTCCTCACCCATCAAGATAAGTTGGCTCGTAGAGAGGTACCTCCTCGATGTTTTGCATCACTGAATTCTCATAGTATGGCTTCAACCTGTGCCCATTCACCTTGAATACTTTGTCCGTTTTTAAGCTCTTGATTTCCACTGCACCATGAGGAAAAACATTAGTAATAACAAAAGGTCCAACCCATCGAGATCGTAATTTACCTAGAAATAACTTGAGGCGAGAATGAAATAAAAGAACTTTCTGTCCCACTTCAAAATTCTTCCTGGAGATCATTTTATCATGAAATGCCTTAGTTCTCTCCTTGTAAATTCTGGAATTCTCATAGGCATCATTTCTAAGTTCTTCCAATTCTTGCAGTTGAAGCTTCCTTTGTTCTCCAGCAGCATCCATCTCCATGTTACAAAGCTTTACTGCCCACCATGCTTTGTGTTCGAGCTCTACTGGAAGGTGACATGGCTTACCATAGACTAACCTTGATACCGGGCTGCTGGATTGTAACAAATCAAGAGAGGATCTTCAAGTTGATAAACAACTCAGCCAATGACTGGAACAAGGATTATGAAACCCAATAAACACTCAAACTAGGGTAACAAGCTCACCACCAAGGAAAACACCAATGGGATACAGAAAATTCACCACCCAAGGATGTAAACAAAGGATATAGGGCTCAAAACTAACTCACCACTATATGGAATCCACCAAGAGATACAGAGTTAAAAAGAAATCAGTATAAACACTGAAATTCCATTAAAATTCGAATTCCAAACTTCACTGCCTTGAATACACAACTTTAGAGCTTAAATAACTTGGAACAACCCTCCAAGCATAGGTAAAAGACAATAATTAAATGATTTCAACAATTACAGCTCAACTACTACATTGACAACTGATTTATTAACTAAGACTCATAAGTAAACTCATTAGGTAATAAAGCATAACCAACTAAGCTAGAAATTCAAATTCCAACCAACTAAGCAATCAAATTCAAATTCTAGAGTAGACTTTAATGCACCATTAACTATAAACCAGCTGTGAAGAGATAGTCATAGATTCCTGCAGACAACTCCAAATGACACATTGACAAATGTGTTAGAAAGCTGACTTCAAGATCTCTTATAGCCACAAATCTTGACATTTAATTCTCTGCACAGCAATACCAGTTCTTTTACGAAATTATCCCTCATTCTGGTTCATGTGCACTCCTGACCATTGTAACAATTTGCACCCCTTGATGATCTATCATGAATCCCATGGATTGCAACACTCCTGTGTCAAGCTCCCCTGGTTGAGAAAGACTCGACCTCGAGTCTTGATTGTTGTTTTCACCAAGATAAGGGCTAAGGTCAGAGATATTAAATGTGTTGGAAACACCATAATGCTCAGGTAGCTCAACTTTGTAAGCATTTTCTGCAATGCGTTGTAAAACTTTGAATGGTCCATCAGCTCTAGGCTTCAACTTGGCATATTTGCCTGGAGGAAACCTTTCTTTTCTAAGGTATCCACACTAGATCTCCTTCTTTGAACTCAGCATACTTCCGATGTTTGTTTGCTGCAGCTTTATACCTCTCATTTTGCTTCAAAATCTTCTCTCGAACTTGTTCATGTAGTTTCTTGATGTTCTTAGCTCTCTCCTCTGCATCACTGCTAAATTGAGTTTTGGAAGGAATAGGAGCTAAATCCAAAGGACTTATTGGATTCTTGCCATAAACAACCTCAAAAGGACTATGACCAGTGGTTTGACTTGATGATCTGTTGTAAGCAAACTCAACTTGAGGTAAAACAAGATCCCATTGTCGTAAATTCTTACCAACATAACTCCTCAGAAGATTTCCCAAGCTTCTGTTGATAACTTCAGTTTGCCCATCTGTTTGAGGATGATGAGATGAACTAAAGTTAAGTGTAGTCCCCAGCTTTCTCCAAAGCGTTCGCCAAAAATGAGATAAGAACTTTGGGTCACGATCTGAGATATGGCCTTAGGAATGCCATGCAATTTCACAATCTCCTTGAAGTACAAATCGGCCACGTGAGTCGCATCATTTGTCTTGTTACAGGGGACAAAATGAGCCATTTTAGAAAATCGGTCAACCACCACCATGATTGAATCTTTGTTTCGCTGTGTTCTAGGCAATCCCACCACAAAATCCAAGCTAACATCTTCCATGGATCATTAGGAACAGGTAATGGAGTGTACAAACCAGTGTTCTGCCCATGACTTTTTGCCACATGACAAATTGTACACCTCTTCACGTGCTTCATCACATCCCTTTCCATCTTCGGCCAATAGAAGTTTTCCTTCACAATAGCAATAGTTTTGTCTCTCCCAAAATGACCGCTAATGCCACTGCCATGTGCTTCATTAATGATTAATTCTCTCAAGGAACATTGAGGAATACACAATTGGTTTGCCTTGAGTAGATAACCATCCTGCAAAACAAATTGGTTAGATGAAAACTCATTACAATTACTCCATATTTTGCCGAAATCTGGATCATCCTTGTAAAGCTCTTTTAAAACTTCAAACCCAACAACATTCATTTGCATAGAGGTCAGCAAAGAATGTCTTCGGCTTAATGCATCAGCCACCACATTTTGAACTCCAGATTTATGCTTGATGGTAAAGTTGAAAGCTTGAAGAAACTCTACCCATCTAGCATGTCGAATATTAAGCTTCTGTTGGCTGTTGATGAACTTCAAAGCTTCATGGTCAGAATATAGAACAAATGGTTTTGGCAAGAGATACTGACTCCAATGCTTCAAAGCTCGACAAATAGCATACAACTCTTTGTCATAAGTTGAGTACTTTTTGCGAGATGCATTCAATTTTTCACTAAAGAAAGCAATTGGTCTGCGTTCTTGGCTAATAACAGCACCAATACCAATATTGGAAGCATCACATTCAACTTCAAAAACCTTGTTGAAATCTGGAAGTGATAAGATAGGAGCTTCTGTCATCTTCTTTTTAATCAGCTCAAAGCTTCTTTGTGCATCTTTCGTCCAAGTAAAACCATTACCCTTTAAGCATTCAGTGATTGGAGCCATTATAGTACTGAATCCTCCAATAAATCGACGATAAAATGAAGCTAACCCGTGAAAACTTCGAATGTTGTGGACTGATGTAGGAATCGGCCAATTCTGAATTGCTTCAATCTTGCTAGGGTCCATCTGAATTCCATCTTTTGAAACCACATACCCCAAGAAAATGAGGCTTTTGGTGAAGAACTCACACTTCTTCAAGTTGGCATAAAGCTTTTCACTTCTCAAGGTGTGAAAAACTTGCTGAAGATGATCCAAGTGATGCTCCTCATCTTTGCTGTACACAAGTATATCATCAAAATATACAACAACAAACTTGCCAATGAATGGTTTAAAGACATGGTTCATCAACCGCATAAATGTACTTGGTGCATTAGATAGGCCAAATGGCATCACCATCCATTCATAAAGGCCATTCTTTGTTTTAAATGCAGTCTTCCATTCATCACCAGGTCTCATACGAATTTGATGATAGCCACTTCGAAGATCAATTTTTGAGAAGACAGTAGCACCATGAAGTTGATCAAGAAGGTCGTCAAGCCTCGGAATAGGAAATCTGTAATTAATTGTGATCTTGTTAACAGCCCTACTATCAATGCACATTCTCCAAGAGCCATCCTTTTTAGGCACCAAAAGAGCTGGGACAGCACAAGGACTCATGCTTTCCCTCACTAACCCTTTAGTGATAAGCTCATCAACCTGCCGTTGTAATTCTTCGTGTTCTGTGGGACTCATTCGATAGGCTGATTTATTTGGCAACACAGCACCTGGAACAAGATCAATGCAATGTTGTATGTCTCTCATTGGAGGAAGGCCTGGTGGTATCTCATCTGGTACAACATCATGGTATTCTTCAAGAAGATACTTCATCTCCAAAGGCGGTTTGTTACTAACTTCATTTTCTTCTAACAACAAGAACACATAAATTTCACTTCCCCTCTCCAACTCTCTTCTACATTCTGTTTGGGTAAGCAAAGCATTTCCCTCCCCTTTAGTAGGTTTAGGAACACCTTCTAACTTTGAAGGACCCAAAATAACTTTGACCCCATCTTTAAAGAATGTATAAGTATTCCTATAGCCATCATGCATTACTCTCCTATCATACTGCCATGGTCTACCAAGAAGTAAATGACAAGCATCCATAGGAACAACATCACACCATATTTCATCTTTATACTTTTTCCCAATAGAAAATGAAACAAGGCAGCGTTTGTTTACCTTGATCTCGTTATCTTTCCGCAGCCATGAAATCTTGTAAGGTTGAGGATGCTTCTCTGTTTGAAGGCCAAGTTTATCAATCATCTCCGTAGACACCACATTTTCAAAGCTGCCACCATCAATAATAACATTGCACACCTTACCATGAGAAGTACATCTGGTATGGAAGATATTTTTGCGAAGCCAATCATCTTCTCGTTCTTGGGCAATATTCAAACTCCTTTGAATAATAAAGAGAGAATCACCTTGATCTGCATAAGTGACTTCCTCTTCATCAGCAAATTCTGGATTACTGAAATTGATCAGGGCATCTGTCTCTATCTCTTCATCACTTTCTTCCTCTACTAGTGTTACAATTTTACGATTAGGACACTCGGAAGCAATATGTCCATAGCCTTGGCATTTGAAACAGCGACGGGAACTAGCATTTGAAGAGCTTTGGGCTTGTTTGGAACTATTACCTTGCTCATTCTTTGAAGAAGCTTTTGGGTTTGTTTTCAGACCTGTTTTAGGCTTAGGATAAGAACTACTGCCACGATTGGGAGTGCCATCGCGATTAGCAAAACGAGAGTTGCGAACGTGTGCCTCTTTAAGCTGTTTCTCCACTCTAAGAGCAAGCCTACACACATCATTGTAGGACCAGTAGGGTTGCAATTGGACCACATTGCAGATTTCAGATCTCAATCCCCCAAGAAAACGTGCTATGGTTTGTTCTTCCGGTTCGGTCAGATCGCATTTCATCATCAAATTATCAAATTCTGCCACATACTCTTCCACAGATAACTCTTTTTGCCTGAAATTGTGAAACTTAAGGAAAACATCTTGCCTGTAATTTTCAGGCAGGAATTTCCTCTTAAGCTCTCTTTTCATTTTCTCCCATGTCAAAATTCGACCTCTGCCCTCTCTTTCTCTTTGTTTCTTCAAATTCTCCCACCATAAAGAAGCATACTTCTTTAGCTTGATTGCAGCAAGCTTGACTTTACGAATTTCAGGCACATTTTTGTATTCAAAAATACGCTCAACCGTATTAAGCCAATCAATGAACTCATCAGGATGCATTCTTCCTTCAAATTCTGGAATGTCAACCTTCACATCAAAATCTTGGAAGAAATGATTTCGTAATTCATGAGGAGGAGGTGGAGTGCTATCACTAGATGCTTCGCTACGCGGATTGTGAAACGGATTATCATCATCATGGACTGCATTTTCCCATTCGTCACCATTTTCACCCCTATCTTCTTGATTTTTCATTACCTCCAAACGTTGCTGGACTTGCTGGAGCTGCCGCCTGAGATCTTCAATGATCAAATCTCGTTCGTCTCTTTGAGGAGGAGGCGGTTGGCTAGTAGAAGCAGCCTTGCGAGTGCGACCAGCCATTGAACCAAAAGCTCTGATACCAAATCTGATACCGGGCTGCTGGATTGTAACAAATCAAGAGAGGATCTTCAAGTTGATAAACAACTCAGCCAATGACTGGAACAAGGATTATGAAACCCAATAAACACTCAAACTAGGGTAACAAGCTCACCACCAAGGTAAACACCAATGGGATACAGAAAATTCACCACCCAAGGATGTAAACAAAGGATACAGGGCTCAAAACTAACTCACCACTCTATGGAATCCACCAAGAGATACAGAGTTAAAGAGAAATCAGTATAAACACTGAAATTCCATTAAAATTCGAATTCCAAACTTCACTGCCTTGAATACACAACTTTAGAGCTTAAATAACTTGGAACAACCCTCCAAGCATAGGTAAAAGACAATAATTAAATGATTTCAACAATTACAGCTCAACTACTACATTGACAACTGATTTATTAACTAAGACTCATAAGTAAACTCATTAGGTAATAAAGCATAACCAACTAAGCTAGAAATTCAAATTCCAACCAACTAAGCAATCAAATTCAAATTCTAGAGTAGACTTTAATGCACCATTAACTATGAACCAGCTGTGAAGAGATAGTCATAGATTCCTGCAGACAACTCCAAATGACACATTGACAAATGTGTTAGAAAGCTGACTTCAAGATCTCTTATAGCCACAAATCTTGACATTTAATTCTCTGCACAGCAATACCAGTTCTTTTACAAAATTATCCCTCATTCTGGTTCATGTGCACTCCTGACCATTGTAACAATTTGCACCCCTTGATGATCTATCATGAATCCCATGGATTGCAACACTCCTGTGTCAAACCTATACGGAGACATACCAATAGGTGTCTTGTAAGCAGTTCGATATGCCCAAAGTGCATCATTAAGTGGTAGGCTCCAATCTTTTCTATTCGGATTCACCGTCTTCTCGAGAATGGACTTGACCTCCCGATTGGAAACTTCAACTTGACCACTAGTTTGTGGATGATATGCAGTAGACACCTTGTGAGTGATGTTGTATTTCTTGAGCAAGGCTTCAAATGATTTGTTGCAGAAGTGTGTCCCTCTGTCACTAATCATGGCTCTTGGTGTTCCAAATCTCGCAAAAATGTTAGATTTCACAAAATCTACAACAACTTTAGAATCATTAGTTCTCGTAGCTTTTGCTTCCACCCATTTAGAAACATAATCCACAGCAAGTATAATGTAAACATTACCAAAAGATGAAGGAAAAAGACCCATGAAATCAATACCCCACACATCAAAAATCTCAACAACAAGTATAGGGGTTTGTGGCATTTGATTTTTGGCACTTAAATTACCTGTCCTTTGACAACGATCACAAGCTTTGCAAAATAGATATGCATCTTTGAACAATGATGGCCAGTAGAATCCACAATCAAGAACTTTCAGGGCTGTTCTTTTTGGTCCAAAGTGACCGCCACATGCATAAGAATGACAGAAGGTCAAAATTGAATTAAATTCAGATTCAGAAACACACCTTATTATCACTTGATCAGAACAATGCTTCCATAAGTATGGATCATCCCATATGTAATATTTGGCAATGTTTTTAATCTTGTCTCTTTGAGCTCGAGTCAAGTCATGTGGTAGCTTCTTGGTAACTAAGTAATTAACAATATCCGCATACCAAGGGGCTGCTACATGTAGAGACAGCAATTGTTCATCCGGAAAACTTTCTTGTAATGGCAGTACATCCTCGTCATGGACAATGCGACTGAGATGGTCTGCAACTAAGTTTTCACTTCCCTTCTTATCTTTGATCTCCAAGTCAAATTCCTGTAAAAGGAGTATCCACCTGATAAGCCTTGGTTTTGCATCTTTCTTTGTGAGCAAGTACCTCAAAGCTGCATGATCAGAATAAACGGTTACTTTAGTACCAATCAAATAAGATCGAAACTTTTCTAAAGCAAAAATAATCGCTATCAGCTCTTTCTCAGTGGTAGAATAATTAAGTTGAGCATCATTTAAAGTCCGAGATGCGTAGTAAATGGCATGTGGAATTTTACCAATTCGTTGACCCAAACGGCACCCACAGCGTAGTCACTTGCATCGCACATGATCTCGAATGGATGATTCCAATTCGGAGATTGGATTACTGGAGCTGAAGTCAAGAGTTCCTTTAGTTTCTCAAATGCCTCTTTGCATTTCTCATCAAATTCAAAGGCCACATCATTCTGCAATAATCTGCATAGAGGCAATGCTATCTTCGAGAAATCTTTGATGAATTGACGATAGAAACCTGCATGACCGAGAAACGAACGAATATCCCGCACACTTGTGGGAAGGGGTAAGGAACATATAAGATCTATCTTGGATTTATCAACTTCTATACCCTTAGCAGAAATAACATGTCCCAAAACTATACCCTGATCTACCATAAAATGACATTTTTCCCAATTTAGAACAAGGTTAGTTTCCATACATCTTTGAAGTATAAGTGTAAGGTTATCAAGGCATTTATCAAAAGAATCACCAAAAACACTAAAGTCATCCATAAATACCTCAATGATGTTCTCAACATAATCAGAGAAAATACTTACCATACACCTTTGGAAAGTGGCAGGGGCATTGCAAAGACCGAACGGCATGCGTCGATATACAAATGTACCAAATGGGCATGTAAATGTAGTTTTCTCTTGATCTTTAGGGGCAATGACAATTTGATTATATCCTGAATAGCCATCAAGAAAACAATAATGAGAATGACCTGCTAATCTCTCCAGCATTTGATCAATGAATGTCAAAGGAAAGTGATCCTTGCGAGTTACAGAATTGAGCTTTCGATAATCAATACAAACTCACCACCCGGTTTGGATACGAGTGGGAACTAGCTCATTATTGTCATTTTTAACCACTGTAACACCAGATTTCTTCGGAACAACTTGGACTGGACTCACCCACTTGCTGTCCGAAATTGGATAAATCACACCCACATCTAACAATTTAAGGATTTCTTTCTTGACAACTTCCATCATGGGAGGATTCAACCTCCGCTGTGCTTCTCTAGTGGGCTTGGATCCCTCTTCTAACAAGATGCGGTGCATGCATACGGCTAGACTAATACCTTTGATGTCAGCGACTGTCCACCCAATGGCCGTTTTGTGATCTCGGAGCACTCGGATGAGTTTCTCTTCTTGTAATGGTGCAAGACCCTTTGCTATTATGATTGGCAAAGTATCTTTCTCACCTAGGAATACATGCTTCAAATGATCTGGAAGAGGCTTAAGCTCCAAGGCAGGTGCTTTCATCACGGAAGTAGAAGTTTCTCATTAGATAAAGGCAATTCAATGTACGAAACATCATACCTGTTTGTGGTGATAGCTATAGTCTCATCCAAGCTTGCCACAGCTTCCTCCACTTCTTTAGACACTTGTATCAACTTTCTCGATTCTCTGGAATTTTCTGCCCCTATGTGCTCACTAATGGCTACTTCCAATGCATCCTTGCGAGTTAACTCAAAAAGTTGTTGTGCCAAAGAATCAATAACATCAACTGCAAAAACAGAATGCAAGTCACTAGGGTACCTCATTGCCTCAAACATATTGAAACGAATCACCTCGCCATCAAACTCCATGGTGAGAGTGCCATCATGAACATCAATCTTCGTTCGGGCAGTTTTCAAGAATGGCCGCCCCAAAAGAATCGGTGTTGGATTGGGAGATGTCTCATCCTCCATTTCCAGAACATAGAAGTCTGCTGGAAAAACCAATTGAATTACCTGCACAAGCACATCTTCCACAACTCCTTTGGGATAGCATTAGATCACGATCAGCACAAGCTTGAATTACAATACAGTTTTCGCAAGGGGTCCAAGATTCAAAGAAGCATAAATAGTAATATGGCATGACATTAATAGATGCGCTAAAATCTAACATAGCTCTTTCAAATTTGGTATTGCCAATGGTGCATGGAATGGTGAACGTACCTGGATCTTTGCATTTCGGAGGAATTTTTCTTTGCAATACAGCTGAAACATTTTCCCCCACACTGACCTTCTCATGTCCTTTCAACTTCCTCTTGTTGGTGCATAACTCTTTGAGAAATTTTGCATAACGAGGCACTTGCTTAATAGCATCCAGAAGTGGTATATTTACCTCGATCTTGCAAAAAGTTTCCAGGATTTCCTGCTCTTGTTCCTCCTTCTTTGATTTTGCAAATATGCTAGGAAAAGGTGGAGGAGTAACATATGAAGGAATATGGGTTTTAGGATTTACCTTAGAAGATGATGTTTTATTCATGGTGGGAGTGGTATCATCCCCTTCATCAGCTTGTGATTTCTTTGGTGGAATCTCTAATTGCTTCCCACTTCTCAAAGTTACAGCACTAGCATTCTCTTTTGGATTGATCACCGGCTGAGAAGGTAATTTTCCTGAGCTTTGACTCTCAAATTTGCTCATGTTAGTGGCCAATTGTCCCATTTGATTTTCCAGGTTTTGGATACTTGCCCTAGTTTCCTGCTGAAATTGCATTGTGTTAGTGGCAAGTGCTTTAACAATATCCTGGAGAGACATACCTGAATTTTGTGGAGCTGGTTGTGGTGCTGGTTGTGGTTGTGCTTGAAATGGTTGCTACACCCTTGGTTGATTGAAACCTGGTGGTCGATTTGGTATGGCATTTGGGGCAATTGGTTGATGATTCTCATATCTTAAATTAGGGTGATCTCTCCATCCAGCATTGTAAGTATTGGAGAAAGGGTCATACCTTTGCCTTGGTTGTCCTGGAAATCCACCCATGGCATTGGCTTGTTCTGTATCTCCTTCTTGCAAAGTTGGACACATGTCGGTTGGATGGTCCATGGCAGAACATACTCCACATGCATAAGATTGCTGCATATGTCCTACAGCCATTTTTTTTACAAGAGAGGTAAGTTCACAAAGTTGTTGTTCAATGTTTGAAGTACTTACCTCATTTACTCTTTTTGGTAGTTGTGGCTAAATTGACTGCTGAATTGTTGGGAGTTCGCTGCCATGTCACTAATCAAACGTCTTGCCACGTTCGGTGTTTTATTAACTAGTGCTCCACCACTAGCAGCATCAATGATACTCCTTTCCATAGGTAGGAGACCCTCATAGAAATATTGAATTAGGAGTCCATCACCAATTTGGTGGTTTGGACAGCTAGCACATAACCTCTTAAATCTCTCCCAATATTCATGAAGTGATTCTCCATTGTGTTGTCGAATGCCACTAATATCTTTTCTAATATTTGTAACTTTCGAGGCTGGAAAGTATTTCTCCAAAAAGAGTTTACTCATCTCATTCCAAGTGGTAATGGTACCTGGTGGTAGATAGTATAGCCAATCTTTTGCCGAATCTGCTAATGAGAATGGGAAGGCTCTCAATTTAATTTGCCCTTCAGAAACACCGGTTGGCTTCATACTTGAGTATACCACATGAAATTCTTTGAGGTGTTTGTTCGGATCCTCTCCTACAAAACCATGAAATGTAGGTAAGAGATGAATCAGTCCAGATTTAAGTTCAAAATCTATCTCAAAATTGGTGCTTATGCATAGCGGTTGTTGATCAATAATTGGAGCCGCTAACTCCTTAAGAGTCTGATCGTTTTCCATCGCCATTGCTTCCGATTCAGATTTGATTGAATTGCAAGAAGATGGGAGGGAAGTATGTCGTGCAAGGTCAAATTCTGGAGGTGGAGTTGAAATTGACCGATTTAGCCTTAAATTTGAGGATTGGAGAAACTCCTTAATTCTCTTAAGTCGCTGATCCGCTTCTCCCTCGGACACAAAAGCCTAAACACAAACAATCAGGAAATAACAATCAAGAATCAGTAGTAAAAACAGAATAACAAATTGATTAGAAAATCAGTCCCCGGCAACGGCGCCAAAAACTTGATGCGTTCGAAACTAGCAAGTATACTAGTCGCACAAGTAATAAAGTGATAAGTAAGATATCGTTCCCACGAGGATTGATTCTAATTGAATTTGTTATTTTCCAGCAATAATAAACTAAACAGGGGGGGTTTGTTGATTGATTAACTAAACTTAATACGAAAGCAAATGAAGAATAACACAAAGCAAAGTTAAATGGAGTGAAAAATCAATGAGAGACACGTGGTTAAGAGTTCATTCTCTGCCACAAGATATGAATTTGTGAATTAACATAGAATTGTAATCCAATTACAGCAGTGAAGTTATCAACCGTAGATAACAACAAGCTCTGTTATCCCAATCTTTCCTTACTTTGTTGTTAAATAAAATAGGCTCTTTACTTAATCTCTATCATTAAACAACCTAGAACAAGCTCTCTAAATTTAATTAAATGGATGCATTATGAAAAGAAAGACAGGTTGATCTAAGCAATAAACACACAAGCTCGGATTATTTAACTTAGGTTGTATTCTCCAATTGCAATCTCTGATCACAATTGTGCTACTAATGATTAGAAATTCAAGACAATTACGGATCAAGATTTCTAGTCTAGCAATAGACAATATCCAGATTATATTCAGTTGGCCACCAAAATACAATCCAGCAAGCAATCATAAGCATTAAACATGGGAAAATACAAGCAACTTCAATTAGAGAATTGGATAACAATTCCTTGCACAATCAATTCACAAAAACCATATCAAAGGCTTTGAAATCACCCTCAACCAATTCAGATTTAGTTACACATATTCAGACAGAATACAAATACAATACAATATGGAGACATTCCAGAAAATGAAAGGGAAAAGGAAAACTTAGCAAATTTGATGAAATCTCTTAGGATTTGTAGTTCTTCCTCTTTCCAAGCCTTCAATCTCCTTCAAGAACTCCAAGAGAAGAGAGAAATCCAAAGATGCAGCCTCCTCCACGTTCTCCCCTCTTCAAGTTATGAAAATAAAACCCTAAAATGTGTTTAAATACTCTGCTACAGTGTCCCGTATTATACATGCTACAGTGATTTGTGGAATTACATTTCTATACATATCACACTGTTTTGATTACAACTTTTGGTACACTGAATGGATTTATAAACCGTAAATTCTCCAGAAAATAGACTTCGAGAGTCTTTCCAACGGTATATAACATGTCGTCGGGTTCATTGTATATCAATACAATTAAATCCGAGAAGATCACTGACTAGCAGAGGTGAAAATGAAGGGTTTTACCCCATTTTTGTGCAAGTTGCTCCAAAACTCCTACAAACATCAAAACCACACAAAAACATAAAAATACCAAGGAATATAGTAAAGAAACATGGACGAATTGATATGAAAATGATATATAAATAGACACTTATCATTGTTGTATATTTTGATGATATACTTGTGTACAGCAAAGATGAGGAGCATCACTTGGATCATCTTCAGCAAATTTTTCACACCTTGAGAAGTGAAAAGCTTTATGCCAACTTGAAGAAGTGTGAGTTCTTCACCAAAAGCCTCATTTTCTTGGGGTATGTGGTTTCAAAGATGGAATTCAGATGGACCCTAGCAAGATTGAAGCAATTCAGAATTGGCCGATTCCTACATCAGTCCACAACATTCGAAGTTTTCACGGGTTAGCTTCATTTTATCATCGATTTATTGGAGGATTCAGTACTATAATGGCTCCAATCACTGAATGCTTAAAGGGTAATGGTTTTACATGGACGAAAGATGCACAAAGAAGCTTTGAGTTGATTAAAAAGAAGATGACAGAAGCTCCTATCTTATCACTTCCAGATTTCAGCAAGGTTTTCGAAGTTGAATGTGATACTTCCAACATTGGTATTGGTGCTGTTATTAGCCAAGAAGGCAGACCGATTGCTTTTTTTAGTGAAAAATTGAATGCATCTCGCAAAAATTACTCAACTTATGACAAAGAGTTGTATGCTATTTGTCGAGCTTTGAAGCATTGGAGTCAGTATCTCTTACCAAAACCATTCGTTCTATATTCTGACCATGAAGCTTTGAAGTTCATCAACAGCCAACAGAAGCTTAATGTTCGACATGCTAAATGGGTAGAGTTTCTTCAAGCTTTCAACTTTACCATCAAGCATAAATATGGAGTTCAAGGCTGATGCCTTAAGCCAAAGACATTCTTTGCTGACCTCTATGCAAGTGAATGTTGTTGGGTTTGAGGTTTTAAAAGAGCTTTACAAGGATGATCCAGATTTCGGCAAAATATGGAGTAACTGTAATGAGTTTTCATCTAACCAATTTGTTTTGCAGGATGGTTATCAACTCAAGGCAAACCAATTGTGTATTCTTCAATGTTCCTTGAGAGAATTAATCATTAATGAAGCACATGGCTGTGGCATTAGCGGTCATTTTGGGAGAGACAAAACTATTGCTATTGTGAAGGAAAACTTTTATTGGCCGAAGATGGAAAGGGATGTGATGAAGCACGTGAAGAGGTGTACAATTTGTCATGTGGCAAAAAGTCATGGGCAGAACACTGGTTTGTACACTCCATTACCTGTTCCTAATGATCCATGGGAAGATGTTAGCTTAGATTTTGTGGTGGGATTGCCTAGAACACAGCGAAACAAAGATTCAATCATGGTGGTGGTTGACCGATTTTCTAAAATGGCTCATTTTGTCCCCTGTAACAAGACAAATGATGTGACTCATGTGGCCGATTTGTACTTCAAGGAGATTGTAAAATTGCATGGCATTCCTAAGGCCATAGTCTTAGATCGTGATCCAAAGTTCTTATCTCATTTTTGGCGTACACTTTGGAAAAAGCTGGGGACTACACTTACCTTTAGTTCATCTCATCATCCTCAAATAGATGGACAAACTGAAGTTATCAACAGAAGCTTGGGAAATCTTCTAAGGAGTTATGTTGGTAAGAATTTACGACAATGGGATCTTGTTTTACCCCAAGTTGAGTTTGCTTACAACAGATCATCAAGTCAAACCACTGGTCATAGTCCTTTTGAGGTTGTTTATGGCAAGAATCCAATAAGTCCTCTGGATTTAGCTCCTATTCCTTCCAAAACTCAATTTAGCAGTGATGCAGAGGAGAGAGCTAAGAACATCAAGAAACTACATGAACAAGTTCGAGAGAAGATTTTGAAGCAAAATGAGAAGTATAAAGCTACAGCTAACAAACATCGGAAGTATGCTGAGTTCAAAGAAGGAGATCTAGTGTGGATACACCTTAGAAAGGAAAGGTTTCCTCCAGGAAAATATGCTAAGTTGAAGCCTAGAGCTGATGGACCATTCAAAGTTTTACAACGCATTGGAGAGAATGCTTACAAAGTTGAGCTACCTGAGCATTATGGTGTTTCCAAAACATTTAATATCTCTGACCTTAGTCCTTATCTTGGTGAAAACAACAATCAAGACTCGAGGTCGAGTCTTTCTCAACCAGGGGAGCTTGACATAGGAGTGTTGCAATCCATGAGATTCATGATAGATCATCAAGGGGTGCAAATTGTTACAATGGTCAGGAGTGCACATGAACCAGAATGAGGGATAATTTCGTAAAAGAACTGGTATTGCTGTGCAGAGAATTAAATGTCAAGATTTGTGGCTATAAAAGATCTTGAAGTCAGCTTTCTAACACATTTGTCAATGTGTCATTTGGAGTTGTCTGCAGGAATCTATGACTATCTCTTCACAGCTGGTTCATAATTAATGGTGCATTAAAGTCTACTCTAGAATTTGAATTTGATTACTTAGTTGGTTGGAATTTGAATTTCTAGCTTAGTTGGTTGTGCTTTTATTACCTAATGTATTTACTTATGAGTCTTACTCAATAATTGAGTTATCAATGTATTAGTTGAGCTGTAATTGTTGAACACATCTAATTATTGTCTTTTACTTATGCTTGGAGGGTTGTTCCAAGTTATTTAAAGTCCCAAAGTTGTGTGTTCAAGGGAGTGAAGTTTGAAATTCGAATTTGAGTGAAATTTCAGTGTTTATACTGATTTCTCTTTAATTCTGTATCTATTGGTGGATTCCATAGAGTGGTGAGTTAGTTTGAGCCCTGTATCCTTGGTTTACATCCTTGGGTGGTGAATTTTCTGTATCCCATTGGTGTTTACCCTGGTGGTGAGCTTGTTATCCTTTCAAAGAGTGTTTGTTAGGTTCTATTTTATTTGTACCAGCCATTGGTTGTGATACCGGATCTTCGAGATATGGCTTTGATACCAATCTGATACCGGGCTGCTGGATTATAAAAGATGAGGATAGGATCTTCAAGTTGATTATCAATTCAACCAATGGCTGGAACAAATAAAATGGAACCTAACAAATACTCTTTGAAAGGGATAACAAGCTCACCACAAAAGTAAACACCAATGGGATACAGATAATTCACCACCCAAGGATGTAAACCAAGGATACAGGGCTTAAACTAACTCACCACTCTATGGAATCCACCAAGAGATACAGAGTTAAGAAGAAATCAGTATAAACACTGAAATTTCACTCAAATTCGAATTCAAAACTTCACCCCTTTGAATACACAACTTTAGAACTTAAATAACTTGGAACAACCCTCCAAGCATAGGTAAAAGACAATAATTAGATGTGTTCAACAATTACAGCTCAACTAATACATTGACAACTCAATTATTGACTAAGACTCATAAGTAAACACATTAGGTAATAAAAGCACAATCAACTAAGCTAGAAATTCAAATTCCAACCAACTAAGCAATCAAATTCAAATTCTAGAGTAGACTTTAATGCACCATTAACTATGAACCAGCTGTGAAGAGATAGTCATAGATTCCTGCAGACAAGTCCAAATGGTCATTGACAAATGTGTTAGAAAGCTGACTTCAAGATCTCTTACAGCCACAAATCTTGACATTTAATTCTTTGCACAGCAATACCAGTTCTTTTACGAAATTACCCCTCATTTTGGTTCATGTTGTTAGCCCTAAGGCTACATGATAATTTTGATGATAACAATACACATTGATTCATTGAGATTTACTAACATGTTTATTTATGTACAAGAGTAAGATCATTGAAATAATTTTAAAATCAAGAAGAGGCTTATTAAAATGAAGTGTTGAAGCTAAGGAAAAGGCTACATGTTAAAGGCACCAAAGTTTAAGAACAAGGATTGACTCAAGGAATGTGACACATGAGCAATGTTCAATCAATTGGTCATATATATCTTTAAAAATATCCAAATGACGTGATTCTTGAGCCTTTGGAAAGCTTACTCAATTTATAACATTTCATATGTTTTAAATAAATTCAAATTTTAAGTGTAAGATCGTCCAAATCATCATGCAAGTTGAAAGACAAATGGAAGCAGCTGACATGAGCACCGAATACTCTTTTGGACATATCTTGAGCTAGAAAAATCAAAATGACTTGATTCTTGTGGCATTAGAAAGATGACTTAATGGGGCATATTTCATATGTTTTGAAGAAATTCAAATTTCAAATGGAATGCCGACATAATTGACATGCAATTCGGTGGACTGACACAGAGAAGAAAAATCAACTCACATGAGCACCGAATGGTGTTTTGGCCATATCTTAAGATAGAGATATCCAAATTCTTTGAATCTTAATGTTTTGGAAAGCTTATTCAAATATGAAGATCTTTTATGTTTTGAAGAAATTCAAATTTCAAACAGAAAGGCTGACAGAATTATCATTCAAGTCGGTGGACTGACACATGGAGGAAAAATCAAGTCACATGAGCACCGAATGGTGTTTTGGCCATATCTTGAGCTACAGATATCCAAATGACTTGATTCTTGATGCGTTGGAAAGCTTATTCAATCTTTTATGTTTTGCATATTTTCAAATTTAAAATGAAACATTGACAAAAATGGCAGACAAAATTACAGTTTTTATGGTGGGCAGAAAATTTGGAGTTGGTGTCTTCACTTGACTAAGTTCATCTCATTTGCCTATAAAAGGAGCCCTTCTCCCATTCATTCAAGAACATCCATCAAGCCATAAATAAGAGAAATATTATTTTTAGAGAGCTTTTATATTTTTGATCTACTCTTTGAGGAGAGTTATATTTTGTTATAAACAATTATCTTTGTTCTTGTATTGTGGTGAGAGTGAGATCTTATTGTAAAGGATAAAAGTTATCCTTGAGAGAACTCTTTCCTTGGTGAGTTTGTTCATCAAGAAGAACTCTGGGTGTGGTGTTATCAAGAGTTGAAGGAAGTTGCCTTGGTGAGGTTGTTCATCAAGAAGAACTCTTGGTGTGGTGTTATCAAGGGTTGAAAGAAGTTACCTTGGTGAGGTTGTTCATCAAGAAGAACTCTTGGTGTGGTGTTATCAAGAGTTGAAGGAAGTTGCCTTGGTGAGTTGTTCATCAAGAAGAACTCTTGGTGTGGTGTTATCAAGAGTTGAAGGAAGTTGCCTTGGTGAGGTTGTTCATCAAGAATAACTCTTGGTGTGGTGTTATCAAGGGTTGAAGGAAAAAGTCTTGGTGAGGTTGTTCATCAAGCAAGTTGTAAAGATTTCTGCAACTTAGTGGAAAGCCTAGCTTGTGGAGCTAGGAGCCCGTGGACGTAGGCAAGGTTTGCCGAACCACGTACATTGAGTTTGCACTCTCTCTATCCCTTTCCTCTTTACATTTACTTGCACTTGTGATTGTTCTTTATTGATATTCTCTTGATTGCATTCTATCTTCATCTTCTTCACCTTTATTCTCAAAGAAAGTATTAAATAATTTTGATCTTTCAAGAAAAGTTTTCTAAATCTGTTTTGATAAATAAAAACCCAATTCACCCCCCCTCTTGGGTTGCCATACCTGGGTCAACAAGTGGTATCAGAGCAAGGTTGCTCAATTTTTTAAATCTTAATCGATTTTTGAGCTATGGCAACTTTTAATTCAACTTCATATGTTGAGGAACTTTCTATCTCTAGACCTCCATTTTTTAATGGAAGTGATTACTCTTATTGGAAAATTAGAATGAGTATTTTCTTGAAATCTTTTGATTATGATTTGTGGTCTATTGTTTTGGAAGGACCTTTTGTTCCTACCAAAATTGAAAATGGAGAATGCATGCTTAAAGAACCTAAAGAGTTTAGTGAAGATGATAAAAAGAAATTGAGTTTGAATGCTAAAGCTATGAATGTGTTTTATTGTGCTCTAGATAGAAATGAGTTTAATAGAATATCTACTTGTTTTATGGCACAAGAAATATGGCACACACTTGAAGTAACTCATGAAGGAACTATTCAAGTTAGAGAATCCAAAATTAGTATGCTAGTTCATAGTTATGAGCTTTTTAAGATGAAATCGGATGAATCAATTTCTGAAATGTTTACTAGATTTACGGATATTATTAATAGTTTGAAATCTCTTGTTAAATCTTATTCTAATGTTGAAATGGTGAGAAAGATTCTTAGGTGTCTACCAAAATCTTGGGAGCCAAAGGTGACGGCAATTCAAGAAGCACAGGACCTCACCAAACTACCATTAGAAGAACTTATGGGTTCTCTCATGACTCATGAAATCACCTTGAAGGAGAACGAAGAAGATTTCAAGAAAAAGAAAAATATCGCTTTCCAATCTTCAACAAAAGAAGATGATGAGTCCAACGATGAAGGAGATGATGAAGATCTTGCATTCATCACAAGAAAGCTAAAAAGGATGATTAGAAGAAACCAAGGATTCAAGAAGAACTCTAGAAGGGAGTACAAAGTGCAAAGCTCAAAGCAAGATAAGAAAAATGATCAAGTCATTTGCTATGAGTGCAAGAAACCGGGACATGTAAAGATGGATTGTCCTTACTTCAAGAGTCAAATCAAGAAATCCAAAGCCATGCAAAGCCATCAAATTAGGATGATGTGAGCTAGCTCCCCCTAAAAAGGGGAAAATAAAGTTTAAAAAAACGAAGAAGAAGATTGCGAAGTGCAAACAATGTGGCTTCATGCTTTAAGTGAAGATGAGGTAAGTATTCTAAACTATGATCCAAAACTTTCATATGATGAATTACTTGAAGCATTCCAAAATTTACATGTGCAAGTTGATAAACAAAATTCAAAAATCAATGCTTTCAAAAAGAAGTCAAAAATCGTGTTATCTCAATTAGAAGAGTTGGTGGAAATAAATGAAGCTTTAGAAAATGAAAATGAAATTTTAAAGCAAAAAGATTTTTGAAAGTTTGGAAAATCAAATACATTTATTAAAAACTGAAAATGAGATTTTAAAACAAAAGGATTTTGATAAATTAGAGAAAGAAAATGTTATTTTGAAAAAGGAAAATAATGACTTAAGAAATATTGTTGATAGTTTTACAAAAAGCACAAAAAATTTGAATTCTATGTTACAAAACCAAAGGTGTGTTTTTTGATAAAAGAGGTTTAGGATATAAAACTCATAAAAATCAAAAGTATTTTAAAAATTATTTTGCCCATGCATCTTCTAAGAATAATCCTAATCATTCATGTACTTATTGTGGAAGAAAAGGACACAAAGTGCTATATTAAGAGAAATCCTAATTTGAAACAAATATGGGTTCCAAAAAGTACC
>SNVD02011649.1:0-56901 GCA_013180625.2 Boswellia sacra
ACCTCCACTTTACGAGTGGTGTCAAGATTGATTAAGAAATTAAATATAAATCATATTGAATAAACATCATAAGATTAAGATTATTAAGCACATATTAAGGGTTAGAGAATCCTTATTCTCATATCAAGGGTTTCACCCTTCCACCTTAGCAAAAGAGAAATTAGAAGAACATTATAATAGAAAGAAAATAAAATGTAAGAAAAAGGAAATTCATTAATAACATAAACACACAAAACACAATACAAATCCTAGCCAAAGCCAAAATGTTCCAGCCAAGGCCAAGATGCCCTAATGGGTCACAACGCACCTCTATTTATAGATACATCCAGGGGCAAACTTGTCAAATTACAAGGGCATAATTGTCAAATATTAGTTGTAAATATCTTTGACAATTGGGATCATTAGGCACCGACTTTGGCCATCAATTTTGACAGCGAAATGTTGTGAATTTTAATCACATGTCTTCATGAAAGTTGTAGATATTTCTCTCAGCTTTCTAGAACATATTGATTTACACAATTTGGATACGTATTTTGAGAGATACGGTCCAAATACTGAGGCCTGGTCAGACTGGGCCGAGACTGTAGATGGGTTCACTTCAAGCCCCATTTTGGTCCACTAAGAGCCCGAATTTGATGATGCTTGTGAAATGCAATCTTGTAGACAATTGAATCAGCTTTCCAAACCATTAAGAATTGAACCATTCTGATCTATAAATAGAGAGTTATGTCCATTTTACCGAACCTGTAACAAAACCAAAATTAAGAGAAATTAATTCCAAAGATGCAAATGCTACAATTATGCTTAAGTTGAGGAATTTAATGACACTATTAATGCAATATTACTGAACTAAACTCTTATTAAACATTGCATCTGTATTATTACAGAAACTGATTTAAGTGCGTTCCTCAGGGTTCATTGTATATCAATACAATTAAATCCGAGAAAATCACTGACTAGCAGAGGTGAAAATGAAGGGTTTTACTCCATTTTTGTGCAAGTTGCTCCAAAACTCCTACAAACATCAAAACCACACAAAAACATAAAAATACCAAGGAATATAGCAAAGAAACATGGACGAATTGATATGAAAATGATATATAAATAGACACTTATCAAATTCCCCCACACTTAGACCTTGCTAGTCCTCGAGCAACTACGACAATATGAAATAAAACTAAACCGAAACAGAATCAACAAAAAATTAAAACACACAAATGCTTCATCTTCCAAATAGGCCTCAAAGATTGTACTTAATTATAACCCAAGGAAAACTTCAAAATAATGCACTTGATCAAGAATTTTATCCGATAGATTAGTTTCGCTTCACTTCAATTCCTCAAGTGTGTGTGTGTAGAGCCATTCTCACCTAATCACTTGTAACCCGGATGAGTTTATGCATAAAAATGAATCATATTTAATATTGAAGATGTGTGTATAAATGAACTCCATAGGCCTGCTTTTCAAGTCACTCTCCACTAATGTATACATGCACAACACCAAGGATCAAGTAGGACTTTATTAAGCTTGTAACGTTTGGCTTGGGTGAAGGTATGATAAAGGATAATAATTTGGCTCAAATCACCCACAAACACATAAATCATTCAAGATTATGTAGAGCTCAACCCTACAACACAACTTCATTTCAATTCACAAAGTTACTCCCCCAAACTTATTTAGAACACTCAATCTTTTTTTTTTTTTGCAGAAAACAAAAGAAAACTACCCCCCCACACTTTGTTGTTTCATTCTTTTTAAGAACACTTAAGGGTATAGATCTCTTATTCTTCTTCTTTTGTTCTTTTTTTTCTTTTTTTCTTTTTTTCTTTTTACAAACATAATAGAACTCACTTGCATTTGCTCCTGCCACTCCCAACCTCCTCTAACTTCACCAACACCAAACCATAGCTCAGAATTTAATATGTGATATAGATCTACATGCTCATAGGTAAGGGATAACTGTTTGGAACAAATTCATTTGAGGTTAGGAAATCTTTTAGTGAGTTAACAAAGAAAAAGGCTTACGAAGGCTCAAAGGGGTAACTAGGGATCAATTTCAGTCAAGGTTGGCTATTAAGGCTCAAACGGTCCAAAGATGGCCTAAATCATTACCCCAATGTTGCACAGTCTAGGATTTCGCCTCGATGTGACCATCAAACAAGTTCTAGAATTCATTGAAATCTGAAGAAACATTTAAATTACATAAACTTTCTCTAAGTGAACAAATAACTCAGTGATAATAGCTCAGTGCTCAATGTTGCGCAAGAATCAAAAGCAAAGCGAAAACCAATAAACATTTCAAGCACACAGATCCATGCATCATTTATCATTTTCCAAGAGTTATTCTTAATTCAATCATTATCTTATCATCGACCCACAAAATGCAAGAAAAGAGGTACGTGGCGTTGTTACACCTGAGTCAAGATTGTATATTTCAACAATCCTTAGGACCAGTAGCCCGCAGACTTAAGGTTTCCAGCCTATATACCTTTATTATGAAAGAACAAAACAAGAAACAAGACACTTCAAACAACATGAAATAAACAAACTACAGATTTATTGAGAGAGAATGCGTTTCAAGAGTTAAAGAAACCCCATATTCTGCCATTCTCAGGTTTTTCCACAATTGTTTTTTTTTGAATCTAAACTGATAAAGATAAAAACACATAACAACTCTAAATTACGCAAAACTAAACTCACTCACAAAATAACAAAGCTCAACAAGTCAACAAACAAAAACAAGATAGTTAGAATAGGTCTAAAAAGTTTAGAAGTTAGCCTCCTTATTCAGCCATTATGGATTGAAGAGATCCAGAATGCGTTTCAAGAGAACTTAAACTTTTTAAGCCACCACTCTAAAAGCAAAGATTAGAAAATATTACCTGAAAGAAACAACCTGAAAAAAAACTCAAAAGAAATGACATAAAAAGAAACTCAAATAAACACAATAAAGAGAAAGTAAACGAAAATGAAGCAAACTAGCAGATAAAGATTACAGATGGAGCGTTAAATCCAATTTACGCCTCTTATCGCCTTCTCCAAACCAATCTATTCGAGATATTGTTGGATCAGGCGAATAGACGAATGCTTGTAATTTGTCAATTAACTCCCCTGCAGATGAATCTGTAACCAGGATTTGCCTCGCCGACTGTGAGATGAAGTTTTTTTCTACTGCTTGATCAAGAAAAGACAACAACCATCAAAAAAATTATTGACATTTAACAAACCAATGGATTTCCGATGGATGTTTAGCTGTGCCCAAGAGGTGATTTGAAATATCTCCTCTAATGTACCATAACCACCAGGCAAAGCTATAAATGCATCGGACTTAACAACCATGTGTGCAATACGCTCATGCATGCTAGAGACCTATAACTCTTCCCCGATTGTGTTGCCTACGATATCTCGTACAGCTAATGGTTTAGGGATAATGCCGAGAACTTTGCTCCCCCCTAGGGATGCAGCTGTCGACACACAACCCATTAACCCAAGACTACCCCCTCCATAAATCAAATGAATACCCCTCGCAGCTAATGTCCTACCAAGATCAAGAGCTGCTGTTGTAAACTCTCCATCTTTACCAAATTGCGATCCAAAAAATACGCATATATTTTGGAATCGCCGAATTGGTGTTTTCTCCATTTCTAAAAGTGCTCTAAACTTGTGCGAGATAATGATGTGCGTTAGGTATTATGTGATTCAAGTGCAAGACAGGTTATAAAATGACATTTCAAAATATGCAGCATGGATATATACACACGTACAACTCTCAAATTTGACACATGGGGACATAATTTCGGTGGGGGTTGCTCGATGCAGATTTATCGCCCTCGATGCAGATTTATCGCCCCAAATTTGAAAAAAATGAGATATGCTTTCGGCGAGGTTTGACAAAACCTACACACTTGTCTCCCACGTGAAGCATGGAAAATGGAGATACACTTTCAGCGGGGGTTGACAAAACCCCACACTTGTCTCCCACGTGAAGCATAAAAAATGGAGATACACTTTCGGTGGAGGTTGACAAAACCTCCACACTTGTCTCTCAAGTGTACTTATGCCATAGGGTAGTCATACGGTTTGTCAAAAAGAAAACTTGAAATTAAAACAAACAAAATCAACAAACAACAACAACACAAAAACAACATTGATAATCAGATCAAACGAAACAAGAAAGAAATAAAATTCGACAACAACAACACACATTCAAATATACAAGTAGTTGTGATTGTGGCTCACATCTTCCTCTGGTTTTACGTCCAGTAACGGCTGAAACGCCTTCTATGAGTCGGGGATTTGCTTCCCATCCAGTTTTCTTATAAACTGGCAAACAGGGTCGTTTTTAGTCAGATTCCCTAGACTATAACACTGCAATTCATCACGAAATTGTGTCCATAGATTAAGCAATTCACGCTGAACAAGTCCACAAGAATGTGACTCGAGAGTTAACAAAACATTATCCAGCGACTCATTACTCAAACCATTCTTAATAAATGAAAGTTTATCTTCTCTATTCCTGGACGCAAAACCTAATGAACGACAAGTCTGGTTACAATTCCATCTAGCACATTTATAACATACTTGTAACCTTTTCGCTCTTCGCCTCTTGGCGTAGTAGCTCTTTCCTAGACCAGGCATGTATTTTGCGAGATTAATGTCCGGCTCACCGGACAATCTCACCTTGGCTTCGATAAGCCATCGGATATCAGCAGGCACATTTAGGAGCATCAATGCCCAAAGTCTAGTCATCCGTACTTTATAAATTTTAAACACAGCATTTTGAGGAAGTGAAGGGAAATATTTACGAAGGTTCGATAGAAAGATATCAGCATCCATTGAAGAGAAGAACAAGGAGAGATATTACCGATAATGCGATTGAGTTTGTTCTTCTCCCAGATATGCACGTTTCAAACCTTCGAACAATGGCTTCAACTCCCGTTTAAATGTTTCCTCAAGCTATTGCACAACTGAACTCGAAGCACGGAATAATCAAATTAAACACAAGAAAAGAAAAGAAAAGAAAAGAAAATAGAGACACATAAAAGAAATAAAAACACAAGAGCAAATGAAAGTCAAAAACAAACAACAAAGCAAATGAGACAAATGGCAAAGAGAGATAAAACCTGATCAATTATAATAGCCCATGAGAGGAATCTCCTCGAAACACAAAAATTGATCAATACTACCTTCTTTTCTTTGTCTCTTTTTATTTATATTTCAAAAACATTGGGTTGCCTCCCAATAAGCGCTTGGTTTAACGTCCTCAGCCTGACGTTATCTCTCCTCACCCATCAAGATAAGTTGGCTCGTAGAGAGGTACCTCATCGATGTCCTGCATCACTGAATTCTCATAGTAAGGCTTCAACCTGTGCCCATTCACCTTGAATACTTTATCCGTTTTTAAGCTCTTGATTTCCACTGCACCATGGGGAAAAACATTAGTAATAACAAAAGGTCCAACCCATCGAGATCGTAATTTACCTGGAAATAACTTGAGGTGAGAATGAAATAAAAGAACTTTCTGTCCCACTTCAAAATTCTTCCTGGAGATCATTTTATCATGAAATGCCTTAGTTCTCTCCTTGTAAATTCTGGAATTCTCATAGGCATCATTTCTAAGTTCTTCCAATTCTTGCAGTTGAAGCTTCCTTTGTTCTCCAGCAGCATCCATCTCCATGTTACAAAGCTTTACTGCCCACCATGCTTTGTGTTCGAGCTCTACCCTGAAGGTGACTGGCTTACCATAGACTAACCTGTACGGAGACATACCAATAGGTGTCTTGTAAGCAGTCCGGTATGCCCAAAGTGTATCATTAAGTCGTAGGCTCCAATCTTTTCTGTTCGGATTCACTGTCTTCTCGAGAATGGACTTGACTTTCGATTTGAAACTTCAACTTGACCACTAGTTTGTGGATGATATGCAGTAGACAACTTGTGAGTGATGTTGTATTTCTTGAGCAAGGCTTCAAATGATCGGTTGCAGAAGTGTGTCCCTCTATCGCTAATCATGGCTCTTGGTGTTCCAAATCTCGCAAAAATGTTAGATTTCACAAAATCTACAACAACTTTAGAATCATTAGTTCTCGTAGCTTTTGCTTCCACCCATTTAGAAACATAATCCACAGCAAGTATAATGTAAACATTACCAAAAGATGAAGGAAAAGGACCCATGAAATCAATACCCCACACATCAAAAATCTCGACAATAAGTATAGGGGTTTGTGGCATTTGATTTTTGGCACTTAAATTACCTGTCCTTTGACAACGGTCACAAGCTTTGCAGAACAGATATGCATCTTTGAACAATGATGGCCAGAGAATCCCATCAAGAACTTTCAGGGGGCTGTTCTTTTTGGTTTGAAATGACCTCTACATACATAAGAATGACAGAAGGTTAAAATTGAATTAAATTCAGATTCAGAAATGCACCTTCTTATCACTTGGTCAGAACAATGCTTCCATAAGTACGGATCATCCCATATGTGGTAGCTTTTTGGTAACTAAGTAGTTGACAATATTTGCATACCAAGGGGCTACTACATTTAGAGACAACAATTGTTCATCTGGAAAACTTTCCTGTAATGGCAGTGCATTCTTATCATGGACAATGCGACTGAGATGATCGGCAACTAAGTTTTCACTTCCCTTCTTGTCTTTGATTTCCAAGTCAAACTCCTATAAAAGGAGTATCCACCTGATAAGCCTTGGTTTAGCATCTTTCTTTGTGAGCAAGTACCTCAAAGCTGCATGATCAGAATAAACGGTTACTTTAGTACCAATCAAATAAGAATCGAAACTTTTCTAAAGCAAAAATAACCGCTAGCAGCTCTTTCTCAGTGGTAGAATAATTAAGTTGAGCATCATTTAAAGTCCGAGATGCATAGTAAATGGCATGTGGAATTTTGCCAATTCGTTGACCCAAAACGGCACCCACAGCATAGTCACTTGCATCACACATGATCTCGAATGGATGATTCCAATTCGGAGATTGGATTACTGGAGCCGAAGTCAAGAATTCCTTCAGTTTCTCAAATGCCTCTTTGCATTTCTCATCAAATTCAAAAGCCACATCATTCTGTAATAATCTGCATAGGGGCAATGCTATCTTCGAGAAATCTTTGATGAATCTACGATAGAAACCTGCATGGCCAAGAAACGACCGAATATCCCGCACACTTGTGGGAGGTGGTAAGGAACATATAAGATCTATCTTGGATTTTTCAACCTCTATACCCTTAGCAGAAATAACATGTCCCAAAACTATACCCTGATCTACCATAAAATGACATTTCTCCCAATTCAGAACAAGGTTAGTTTCTATACATCTTTGAAGTATAAGGGTAAGGTTGTCAAGGCATTTATCAAAAGAATCACCAAAAACACTAAAGTCATCCATAAATACCTCAATAATGTTCTCAACATAATCAGAGAAAATACTTACCATACACCTTTGGAAAGTGGCAGGGGCATTGCAAAGACCGAATGGCATGCGTCGATAGGCAAATGTATCGAATGGGCATGTGAATGTAGTTTTCTCTTGATCCTCAGGGGCAATGACAATCTGATTATATCCTGAATAGCCATCAAGAAAACAATAATGAGAATGACCTGCTAATCTCTCCAGCATTTGATCAATGAATGGCAAAGGAAAGTGATCCTTGCGAGTTGCAGAATTGAGCTTTCGATAATCAATACAAACTCGCCACCCGGTTTGGATACGAGTGGGAACTAGCTCATTATTGTCATTCTTAACCACCGTAACACCAGATTTCTTCGGAACAACTTGGACTGGACTCACCCACTTGCTGTCCGAAATTGGATAAATCACACCCACATCTAACAATTTCAGGATTTCTTTCTTGACAACTTCCATCATGGGAGGATTCAACCTCCGCTGTGCTTCTCTAGTGGGCTTGGATCCCTCTTCTAACAAGATGCGGTGCATGCATACGGCTGGACTAATACCTTTGATGTCAGCGACTGTCCACCCAATGGCCGTTTTGTGATCTCGGAGCACTCGGATGAGTTTCTCTTCTTGTAATGGTGCAAGACCCTTTGCTATTATGACTGGCAAAGTATCTTTCTCACCTAGGAATACATGCTTCAAATGATCTGGAAGAGGCTTAAGCTCCAAGGCAGGTGCTTTCATCACGGAAGGTAGAAGTTTCTCATTAGATAAAGGCAATTCAATGTACGAAACATCATACCTTGTTTGTGGTGATAGCTATAGTCTCATCCAAGCTTTCCACAGCTTCTCCACTTCTTTAGACACTTGTATCAACTTCCTCGATTCTCTGGAATTTTCTGCCCCAATGTGCTCACTAATGGCTACTTCCAATGCATCCTTGCGAGTTAACTCAAAAAGTTGTTGTGCCAAAGAATCAATAACATCAACTGCAAAAACAGAATGCAAGTCACTAGGGTACCTCATTGCCTCAAAAATATTGAAACGAATCACCTCGCCATCAAACTCCATGGTGAGAGTGCCATCATGAACATCAATCTTCGTTCGGGCAGTTTTCAAGAATGGCCTCCCCAAAAGAATCGGTGTTGGATTAGGAGATGTCTCATCCTCCATTTCCAGAACATAGAAGTCTGCTGGAAAAACCAATTGATTTACCTACACAAGCACATCTTCCACAACTCCTTTGGGATATGCATTAGAACGATCAGCAAGTTGAATTACAATACCAGTTTTCGCAAGGGGTCCAAGATTCAAAGAAGCATAAATAGAATATGGCATGACATTAATAGATGCTCCTAAATCTAACATAGCTCTTTCAAACTTGGTATTACCAATGGTGCATGGAATGGTGAACGTACCTGGATCTTTGCATTTCGGAGGAATTTTTCTTTGCAATACAGCTGAAACATTTTCCCCCACACTTACCTTCTCATTTCCTTTCAACTTCCTCTTGTTGGTGCATAACTCTTTGAGAAATTTTGCATAACGAGGCACTTGCTTGATAGCATCCAGAAGTGGTATGTTTACCTCGATCTTGCGAAAAGTTTCCAGGATTTCTTGTTCTTGTTCCTCCTTCCTTGATTTTGCAAATCTGCTAGGAAAAGGTGGAGGAGTAACATATGAAGGAATATGGGTTTTAGGATTTACCTTAGAAGATGATGTTTTATTCATGGTGGGAGTAGTGTCATCCCCTTCATCAGTTTGTGATTTCTTTGGTGGAATCTCTAATTGCTTCCCACTTCTCAAAGTTACAGCACTAGCATTCTCTCTTGGATTGATCACCGGCTGAGAAGGTAATTTTCCTGAGCTTTGACTCTCAAATTTGCTCATGTTAGTGGCCAATTGTCCCATTTGATTTTCCAGGTTTTGGATACTTGCCCTAGTTTCCTGCTGAAATTGCATTGTGTTAGTGGCAAGTGCTTTAACAATATCCTGGAGAGACATACCTGAATTTTGTGGAGCTGGTTGTGGTGCTGGTTGTGGTTTGGTGGTGGTTGTGCTTGAAATGGTTGCTGCACCCTTGGTTGATTGAAACCTGGTGGTCGATTTGGTATGGCATTTAGGGCAATTGGTTGATGATTCCCATATCTTAAATTAGGGTGATCTCTCCATCCAGCATTGTAAGTATTGGAGAAAGGGTCATACCTTTGCCTTGGTTGTCCTGGAAATCCACCCATGGCATTGGCTTGTTCTGTATCTCCTTCTTGCAAAGTTGGACACATGTCGGTTGGATGGTCCATGGCAGAACATACCCCACATGCATAAGATTGCTGCATATGTCCTACAGCCATTTTTTTTACAAGAGAGGTAAGTTCACAAAGTTGTTGTTCAATGTTTGAAGTACTTACCTCATTTACTCTTTTTGGTAGTTGTGGCTCAAATTGACTGCTGAATTGTTGGGAGTTCGCTGCCATGTCACTAATCAAACGTCTTGCCACGTTCGGTGTTTTATTAACTAGTGCTCCACCACTAGCAGCATCAATGATACTCCTTTCCATGGGTAGGAGACCCTCATAGAAATATTGAATTAGGAGTCCATCACTAATTTGGTGGTTTGGACAGCTAGCACATAACCTTTTAAATCTCTCCCAATATTCATGAAGTGATTCTCCATTGTGTTGTCGAATGCCACTAATATCTTTTCTAATATTTGTAACTTTCGAGGCTGGAAAGTATTTCTCCAAAAAGAGTTTACTCATCTCATTCCAAGTGGTAATGGTACCTGGTGGTAGATAGTATAGCCAATCTTTTACCGAATCCGCTAATGAGAATGGGAAAGCTCTCAATTTAATTTGCTATTCAGAAACGCCGGTTGGCTTCATACTTGAGCATACCACATGAAATTCTTTGAGGTGTTTGTTCGGATTTGATTGAACTGCAAGAAGATGGGAGGGAAGTATGTCGTGCAAGGTCAAATTCTGGAGGTGGAGTTGAAATTGACCGATTTAGCCTTAAATTCGAGGATTGGAGAAACTCCTTAATTCTCTTAAGTCGTTGATCCGCTTCTCCCTCGAACATAAAAGCCTAAACACAAACAATCAGGAAATAACAATCAAGAATCAGTAGTAAAAACAGAATAACAAATTGATTAGAAAATCAATCCCCGGCAACGGCGCCAAAAACTTGATGCGTTCGAAACTAGCAAGTATACTAGTCGCACAAGTAATAAAGTGATAAGTAGATATCGTTCCCACGAGGATTGATTCTAATTGAATTTGTTATTTTCCAGCAATAATAAACTAAACAGGGGGGGTTTTGTTGATTGATTAACTAAACTTAATACGAAAGCAAATGAAGAATAACACAAAGCAAAGTTAAATGGAGTGAAAAATCAATGAGAGACACTTGGTTAAGAGTTCATTCTCTGCCACAAGATATGAATTTGTGAATTAACATAGAATTGTAATCCAATTACAGCATTGAAGTTATCAACCGTAGATAACAACAAGCTCTGATATCCCAATCTTTCCTTACTTTGTTGTTAAATAAAACAAGCTCTTTATTTAATCTCTATCCATTAAACAACCTAGAACAAGCTCTCTAAGTTTAATTCAATGGAAGCATTACGATGAGAAAGATAGGTTGATCTAAGCAATAATCACACAAGTTCGGATTATTTAACCTAGGTTGTATTTTCCAATTGCAATCTCTGATCACAATTTTGCTACTAATGATTGGAAATTCATGACAATTACGGATCAAGATTTCTAATCTAGCAATAGACAACAACAGATTATATTCAGTTGGCCATTCCAAATACAATCAGTAAGCAATCATAAGCATTAGATATGGGAAAATACAAGCAACTTCAATTAGAGAATTGGATAACAATTTCTTACACAATCAACTCACAAAATCCATATCAAGGGCTTTGAAATCACCCTCAACCAATTCAGATTTAGTTACACATATTCAATCAGAATAACAAATACAATACAGAGAAATTCCAGAATTGAAAAGGAAAGAAAGAACTTAGCAAATTCTTTGAAAATCTTCTTTGTAGATGAATCTTCTTGGAATTGTAGTTCCTCCTCTTTCAAAATCTTCTTTCTCCTTCAAGAACTCCAAGGGATGAGAGAAATCCAGAAATGCAGCCTCCTCCCACGTTTTCCCCTCTTCAAGTTATGAAAATAAAACCCTAAAATGTGTTTAAATACTCTGCTACAGTAACGTGCTACAGTGTCCCGTATTATACATGCTACAGTGATGTGTGGAATTACATTTCTACACTTCTCACACTGTTTTGATTACAACTTTCGGTACACTGAATGGATTCATAAACCGTAAATTTCTCCAAAAAGTAGACTTCGAGAGCTTTTCAACGGTATATGATATGTCATCGGGTTCATTGTATATCAATACAATTAAATCCGAGAAGATGGTTGACTAGCAGAGGTGAAAATGAAGGGTTTTACTCCATTTTTGTGCAAGTTGCTCCAAAACTCCTACAAACATCAAAACCACACAAAAACATAAAAATACCAAGGAATATAGCAAAGAAACATGGATGAATTGATATGAAAATGATATATAAATAGACACTTATCAAGGCAGTAACATGAGCTTGAAGGTGCTTAATCTCTTGCTCTAAACGAGCATTCTCTTGACAACTTGTCTAATTCAAGCAAGGAGTATATAGTTAGAAAAACTATTAAGATAGGCATCATGCATATATAAAGCATAGAATATTGTTTTACCTAATATTGGTGAGACATCTGCAAGACATACCCATGAGAAATAGCTTGCATTTGAAAGGCATGCTCTATGGAAGATTGTGGTACCTGTATTACATTGCATTTTTATGACTAATATATATCTAAAGAATAATAGGAAACTTGAAGAAGACATGGTCAAAAGACTTACCAGAGTGGTATCAGAGGAACAATAGGAATGGGCATGGTCGGATCCTTAGTGATCATATGGCTACTGATTTGCTCGCTAGCATTCCACGTGTATACTACATTGCTAGGCATAGGCCTAAAGGTTGCCAATCACATGACTAGTTGGAACGACTGAAGACAGATGTGGTTGCTCAATAGTAGTAGAAAAACAGGCAGAGGTACTAGCACCAAAGGAAGAAACCCTCAATCTCTTACCATGATAGGCAGAAGAGCTACCAACATGGCTGGAAAAGCCACGAGCAACACTCACAAGGGGATAGGGAACTTCATCAGCAGGTCGACCTGGCCTAGTATACAGTAATGTGGTTCAAGCCCACTCATCATAAGAAACTATCACCACGAGGAACTCAATCTTGCTCAAGTGAACCCCAATAGTGAAGACAATCACCTCTAGCTTCATAGCCAAGTCAGCAGAATCTATCATCAGAACTGGTTTGGACCCTAGAAGCAGTCCCAGACTCAATCACCTAGACATCATATCATGCTGTCAATGCATGGAAGAGAAATTAGATAGTTGATGACTGGAGCGGCAGCCCTTATAGTAAATGACCAATTCTCAATAGGCCCCTACCACTCAGAATGAATCTACGAAAGATAGAAATGTGATGAGATTATAATATAAATAAGAATAAAATACTAACTACAATGTCTTTTACGTTATCCAAGGTTATTATGTGAATGTAATCACGAAAGAAATCTAGCGCATGAGAGATCTAGAGCTCTGCACAACATGCAGCCCAGCTCTTCATCCGTGGGAAAGAAAAATCCTGAGAGGCCGGAAGTGGGGATGGTAATAAACTCAGGCCCACATTTGTTATAAATAAGACAAAATCAGAAATGGAATGCATACAAACAAAACACAAAGGTATAACAAGGAAAGAAATTACCCCAAGTAATAGAGCAAAACCAGTAATTACGGTAACACCTTGAAAAGCACAGTCTAAACTAAGAACAATTGGCCAAGAATAGTACGACCCTAGTCAAAAGTCCTCACTTGGTCAAGATCTTAGAAGGTAGGAAGCAAAGTAAAAAAGGTAGTGTTTGACACATTGGCAAAAAGCATCAAACCAAATAGATACATGATAAAGCTGCGTGCATACTAATCTAACTCGGTTGAAGTTATATCCGAACTTCTCTTCCAATATTTATACAATGCATTATACTGAATGGCGATGTTGTTTTTGATCTTCACATCACATCCAAGAAGCTGAAGAACCAAATCTCTCTGATCTCTTGAATCTACAATGCAAGCATCAATCGGTACAACCTCCCTACCATATGGAAGGCTTGTTAGAGTGGTAATGTCGAATGGCATGACAGTCATCTCACCAATTGAAAGATGAAAAGTGTGAGTCATGTCCATTCAACCCTCACATAGAGTAGCCAGTGCTCAACGATCAATGTACAAAGAGGCATCTAGGAGAGAAGTAATAAACTTATAGACACCAGTAGCAACAATCTTGTTCCTAATAGCCTCATTCTCTATCTCCAAGAACCAACTGTGGGCTCCAAAAAATGACCCACACATCTTGTTCTCATGAAAGCCTTAAGGTAAGAAATTGAACTCTCTTACATGAATACATACCTAGAAAATTCCTAGAAAATAGAAAAGTGAAGAATGAAGAGGAATGCATACCTCGTTGATCGTGTAGGAATCAAAGTCATAAACAATAGGCACTTCTTGGTCTTTAGAAAGACTTCTCAACATTGGTCTCCAGACTGGATCGCACTCATTTAATTTAAGATGGACTGGATGACCAGCCATTAGAAAGAGGAAGTCAACACAGCCATGTAGGAGAAAAGTAGAAGCAAATTAGACAAAAAAGGAAGAAATGATGCATGAATGAAGTAGAGGAAAGCGAAGGGTCCATATATAGACCCTCCACCATTAGATGGCTGTCAGTTGATCATCGGCTGCCAGCCAACAGTCCTCACATAATCGGCTAGCTGTACCTTTAATAAGGGGCAAAATGGTAAAAAGCCAAAGAAAAAAAGAGAAGAAAGAAGAGATAGAAATGGGAAAAGAAAAGAAAGAAAAAAGAAAAGAAAGAAATGAGAGAAAAAGAAAAGAAGAGAGAGAGAAAGAGAAAAAGAAAGAAGAGTAAAAGAGAAGAAAAAGAAAAGAAAGGAAAAAAAGTCCAAAAAGAGAAGAAAAACTTTACATTGACCTTAAGACATTGAAAGAATTATCGGACGCACCGGTGACAAGCACTTGACCAAGGTAATGGCTTAGCAACTCACAAAGAAAATTGAGTAACATTGATTGATGGAATCGTTGACTGGCTCACAGTAAAGAATTCCTCTAGAGACTAGAAAGTAGTTTGTTAAAGAACACGCCGAACAAGGTAAATTTTGAATTGATTTTAAATCATCAAGAGATGTTTAATATTTTGCAAGCATTTGCAAGAATGCCAGAAAGATCCCCAGTGAGTCTAAGAATCAACAACATGATATGAACTCGCCAGTGAAGGGTCCTATCAATGCAAAATTTAAAGAAATCCAAAAACAAAGAATGCTAAAGCACAGCAAAACAAGAATTTTTCCCTAGTGCACTAGAAGAAATTAAGAATAGAAGCAAGAATTCTTAGAAGAAAGGCATGAAACCCAACAAATGCAAAATCTGAAGAGGTAAAAGAAAATTAAGGAATACTTAGTCGAAGACATAAGGATTGAAAAGCTTTAAAAACCACAAGGCAATGCATGATAGACGTTTTTCCAGTGGGCATGCATGAGAAGAAACCCTAGGAAGTAGGTGCACTTATAAGTGCTTTAAGTCTTTAGAATAGGCACAAGCTCCAAGAAGAGGCACACTGAAGAGTGTTGAAAACCCTAAGAAATAGGTGAATTTAAGATTGTTTTAAGCCTTTAGAATAGGTACAAGCCCTAAAAAGAAGCACATCAAAGAGTTTTGAAAACCCTAAGAAGTAGGTACACTTAAGAGTGTTTTAAACCTTTAGAATAGGTACAAGCCCTAAGAAGAGATGCCCCAAATAGTGTTTAAAAACTCTAAGAAGTAGGTGCACTTAAGAGCGTTTGAAGCCCTCAGAGTAGTTACTTTGGGTTTTGCAGCGTATGGAAGTTATGAAAAATATAACAGAAAACTGTAATGTAAATCAGAACAGGAATATTACGTGATTCGGTTATAACCAACCTACATCCACGGGTAACAAGAGTTGCAATCCACTATGTTGTATGTGTTTACACTTGACGTAGGACTCTTTACAGTGTAGACACCCGCTCACTCACTAACCTAATATATGTAAGCTTGATCAACCCCGATCACAACCATAATCCTTCACACACTCTTCTGACATTGCTCTTTCTTTCATGATTATCTTAACAACACGCTGTTAAGAATAACATAATACCCGTAACTGTAACTGGTATAGACACATGTGATTACTCAACTCTCTTAAGCTCACACGACCTATAACAATTAACCAAAGCCTAAAGCTTTACACAAGACATGAAAAACAAATAAAAACGCACTCAAACTTGCTCTTGATTGCTCTCTCTCAATTTGCGTTGAATGTCTTGAATGTCTTGAATCTCAACTCACACAACACACCACATAGCATCATCCGTTATGTAGAAATAACTTTGTATATATAGTGATATGCCTGGACTAAATCTCCTAAAAATTCTGTAAAAATTTTAATCAAAATCATATTAGGATTAGGAGAAATAAAATAGGAAGATATATAATTAAACTCCTGAAGAAATTAGGACAATTAAATATTCTCCTATTCTAATTAGGATACCATATCAAATTAGGATACCTTATCAAACTAGGATACCATATCCAAACTTATTCCTATTCAACTAGGATTCCAAATCCAAACTTATCCTAGTTTAATTAAAATTCCCCTAATACAAAACATTTATGTAAAATAAATGTGATTAGGAAAATATCCATATTTAATGTTTTTATCACATGATGACAAGTCACTCATGCAATGCACATGCCACGTCTAAAACCAACAACCTCCCCCTTTGGCATCTTGTGATGAAAACATCTAAATGTTGAAAAAAATGCATGAGTACATGTAATGCAACTAAAATGAAACACTTAAACAAAGACTATAATGACAACCTATAAAAAACAAAGAAACAACCAAATAACACAAAAAACATCCATACTTCTCCCCTTTGTTTTCTAAACAAGTGCCAAAGTATAAAAGAAAAACAAAATGACAAACAAAACTCCACTTAATTAAATGTTCACCTTTTCAAATTATGCATAAATGTGAAAAAAATTTTAAAAAAACAAGAAACTAATTAAATCAAGTACTCCTGCATCTGAACAAACTCCCCCTCAAATCAATCTTGCTGACCTAGAACTTTCTGACACGTCAAAATACACTTAAAATAATCAAACCGAGTCAGAAATAAAGCACTGATCATAAGTTATAAAAATCATAACAGAAAACAGTCGCAATTCACTTAACAGCAATATCTGGACATCATATAATCTTTTATAACAAAGCATGTACCCAAGCTGTGGATAAATATCAAGCATAAATATTATTGTTTCAATTAATCCAATTGAGTGATCAACGTAAACATGCTTCTTACACACACAAAAGTTAACCTCAATGTGAATTTTCTGAATTAATACAATAGCTTTCACACATGTATAGAGGTAGCCCTTTTCCATTTGAGTGGGTGACCTCAACATATTTCCGAAGTTACTCTCAATGGATGGCTTTCACACATCATATATTGGTAGCCCTCTCTGTATTTGACATGAAATTACCAGCAAAATTATACCAATAAAACATCTTAAGCATGCTTTAATAGACTAATGATGCTGTAGATATAAACAACATAACAAAACACTGTTATAATTCAAGTAACTGCCAAGTGCCAATGTTCTTTCTCAGTTTTTCAAATCTCGGTGCATCTTAGTGCTTTATATGAACAGGTCAACTAGATGATTCTCAGATAAAACATAATCAGCGCAGATAATCTTTGATTCACTAAGTTTCTAAACAACACGTTCTGTCATCACTTGTGTGATTGAAAATTTTCAAACACTTTTCATTTTCTGTCACATGTTTAGAACAAGCACAATCATTTTCTTGAAGAAACATTAAGTGCAGCAACTTTGCAGCGAGTTTCGTGTTTCTTAACCCAAACATGTCGTGTCTTATATGACTGTCTAAATTGATTTGCCTTTTTCTTCAAAAAATTTTGTAATATATAGCACCTAGGTCTAATGTGACCTTTAACACCATAAAAATAGCAAGTAAGAACAAATTTTCTTACCTTTTATGGATTTGAAATGAAAGAACTCATTAGGGAAGCAAAATCAGTCATGTCTTTAAAACTTGAGTTAGAAGTGTTACCGGAATTTGAAGCTTTAACAAACACTGTCTTTGATGTTGAAGCGCCATTCGTTTCATCATACCCCAGCCCATGTTTGATGGAGTTATCATGGCCTAAACTTAGAATTTGATCAAGCTTTGCTGAGCCTATCTTGAGTTGATTAATGCTCTTGTTTGCCTTATCTAATTCTGCAATAATTTTTTGGATATATACTATCTTGTCTGTCACAACAGCTTCCAATTTTATGATTTTTTCATCTGCAGATGCTATTTCACTCTTGAGCACTTCTTGTTCATTCTAAAGAGTTTTGATCTGTACTTTCTGCTCTCCCATATCTCATAAAGTGCATTATACGCCTCCTGAAGTTCTCTATAGTATTCAACATCCTTCTCAGCATCTGACTCCTTGATGTCTGATCTGTTTTGTTCTGTTACGTTAGACACAACAGCTTCAATTATGTCAGACATAACTGTTTGCTTTTTATCTGAAATAGTCCCATTGAATGCCTAAAAATTGCTGGAGTTGTCTTCATCTGTTTCTGAGTCATCATCACTCCATGTTGCACACAAACTCTTTTTCTTCTTGTAATTAGGATACTCAGTTTGAATATGCCCAAATCCCTTGCATTCATAACATTGGATAACTTTTCTCTGAAGCTTCTCTTGACTTTTCTTTGTAGGCTCTTTACGAAATTTTTTAGCATCAAAATTCTATGAATTTTTCTTCTTCATATTTTTCTTCTTATATTTGACAAAATTTCTTGTCAAATGAACAATTTCATCATCCGAATCATCAAGATTTATATCATCTTTTTTTCCTTTTTCTAAAGAAGTAACAAAGGCAACAATCTTTTTCCTTCTTCTTGACTTTAAGCCCATCTCATATGCTTGAAGAGACCCAATCAACTCATCAACTTGTAATGATTTCACATTGTTGCTTTCTTCGATAGCTGTGACCTTAGGCTAAAATTTTTCTGGTAAAGATCTAAGTATATTGCCAACAATTTTAGCCTCAGTATATTCCTCACCAAGCATATAAGCAGAGTTAGTAATTTCACAAAGTCTAGTATGAAATTCACTAATGGTTTCTTCTTCATGCATAACTAAGTTTTCAAATTTAGAAGTCAAAGTAAGCAACTTAGATTCTTTAACCCTTTGAGTACCTTCATTCGTTACCTCAAGGATATCCCAAGCTCCTTTTGCGATGGTCCACTTTGAAATTAACACGAACTGTTGAAGGTTGACAGCATTAAAAATTGCATTGATGCCTTTAGAATTCCATCCAGCTAATCGATATTCAGCTTCACTCCACTCATTCTGTGGCTTTTCAATCTGCTGCCCAGCATCATAGGCTTTTGTTGGGGGTGTCCAGCCATGAACAATGCTTGTCCACACTCTTTCATCAATTGATTTGATAAAAGCCCTCATCTTGACTTTCCAATAAGCATAGTTTGCCTCTTCAAGTAATGGTGGTTGAGTGACCGATCCTCCTGCTCGAAATCTTTCCATACCTGCCAAAAAAGTCTGATCTACACTAGTATGTCAGTGTACCTGCTCTGATACCAATTGTTGGGTTTTGCAGCGTATGGAAGTTACAAAAAATATAACAGAAAACTGTAATGTAAATCGGAACAGGAATTTTATGTGGTTCGGTTATAACCAACCTACATCCAGGGCAACAAGAGTTGCAATCCACTATGTTGTATGTGTTTACACTCGACTTAGGACTCTTTACAGTGGTAGACACCCGCTCACTCACTAACCTAATCTATGTAAACTTGATCAACCCCGATCACAACCATAGTCCTTCACACACTCTTCTGACATTGCTCTTTCTTTCATGATTATCTTAACAACACGCTGTTAAGAATAACATAATACCTGTAACTATAACTGGTATAGACACATGTGATTACTCAACTCCCTTAAGCTCACACGACCTATAACAATTAACCAAAGCCTAAAGCTTTACACAAGACATGAAAAACAAATAAAAACACACTCAAACTTGCTCTTGATTGCTCTCTCTCAATTTACGTTGAATGTCTTGAATGTCTTAAATCTCAACTCACATAACACACCACATAGCTGTTAGCCCTAAGGCTACATGATAATTTTGATGATAACAATACACATTGATTAATTGAGATTTACTAACATGTTTATGTATGTGCAAGATTAAGATCATTGAAATAATTTTAAAATCAAGAAAAGGCTTATTAAAATGAAGTGTTGAAGCTAAGGAGAAGACTACATGTTAAAGGCACCAAAGTTTAAGAACAAGGATTGACTCAAGGAATGTGACACATGAGCAATGTTCAATCAATTGATCATATATATCTCTACAAATATCCAAATGAAGTGATTCCTGAGCCTTTGGAAAGCTTACTCAATTTATAACATTTCACATGTTTTAATGAAATTCAAATTTCAAGTGCAAGGTTGTCCAAATCATCATGCAAGTTGAAAGACAAATGGAAGCAGCTGACATGAGCACCGAATACTCCTTTGGACATATCTTGAGCTAGAAAAATCAAAATAACTTGATTCTTATGGAATTAGAAAGATGACTTAATGAAGAAAATTTCATATGTTTTGAAAAAAATTCAAATTTCAAACAGAAGGCCGACATAATTGACATGCAATTCGGTGGACTGACACAAAGAAGAAAAATCAACTCACATGAGCACCGAATGGTGTTTTGGCCATATCTTATGATAGAGATATCCAAATGCTTTGATTCTTAATGTTTTGGAAAGATTATTCAAATATGCAGATCTTTCATGTTTTGAACAAATTCAAATTTCAAACGTAAGGCTGACAGAATTATCATTCAATTTGGTGGACTGACACAAGAAAGAAAAATCAAGTCACATGAGCACTGAATGGTGTTTTGGCCATATCTTGAGCTACAGCTATCCAAATGACTTGATTCTTAATGAGTTAGAAAGCTTATTCAAATGTCCAAATCGTTTATGTTTTGCAGATTTTCAAATTTCAAAAAGAACATTGACAAAAATGGAAGACAAGATTTTGGTTTTTATGGTGGGCAGAAAATTTGGAGTTGGTGTCTTCACTTGATTAAGTTCATCTCATTTGCCTATAAAAGGAGCCATTCTCCCATGCATTCAAGTAGAGCAAGAGAAGCATCTATCAAGCAAAAAACAAGAGAAATATCAAGTCTAGAGAGCTTTTATATTCTTTATCTACTATTTGAAGAGAGTTGTACTTTTGTTGTAAAAATTATCTTTGTTCTTGTATTGTGGTGAGAGTGAGAACTCTTTCCTTGGTGAGGTTGTTCATCAAGAAGAACTCTTAGTGTGGTGTTATCAAGAGTTGAAAAAAGTTTTCTTGGTGAGGTTGTTCATCAAGAAGAACTCTTGGTGTGGTGTTATCAAGAGTTGAAGATAGTTTCCTTGGTGAGGTTGTTCATCAAGAAGAACTCTTGGTGTGGTGTTATCAAGGGTTGAAGAAAGTTGCCTTGGTGAGGTTGTTCATCAAGAAGAAATCTTGGTGTGGTGTTATCAAGGGTTGAAGAAAGTTGCCTTGGTGAGGTTATTCATCAAGAAGAACTCTTGGTGTGGTGTTATCAAGAGTTGGAAGAAAAAGTCTTGGTGAGGTGTTCATCAAGCAAGTTGTAAAGATTCTACAACTTAGTGGAAAGCTTAGCTCGTGGAGCTAGGAGCCCGTGGACGTAGGCAAGGTTTGCCGAACCACGTAAATTGAGTTTGCACTCTCTCTATCCCTATCTCTTTATATTTACTTGCACTTGTGATTGTTCTTTATTGCCATTCTCTTGATTGCATTCTATTTCATCTTCTTCACCTTTGTTCTTAAAGAAAGATTTAAATAATTTTGATCTTTCAAGAAAAGTTTTCTAAATCCGTTTTTATAAATAAAAATCCAATTCACCCCCCCTCTTGGGTTGCCATACCTGGGTCAACAAGTGGTATCAGAGCAAGGTTGCTCAATTTTTTAAAACTTAATCGATTTTTGAGCTATGGCAACTTTTAATTCAACTTCATATGTTGAGGGACTTTCTATCTCTAGACCTCCATTTTTTAATGGAAGTGATTACTCTTATTGGAAAACTAGAATGAGTATTTTCTTGAAATCTTTTGATTATGATTTGTGGTCTATTGTTTTGGAAGGACCTTTTGTTCCTACCAAAATTGAAAATGGGGAATGCATGCTTAAAGAACCTAAAGAGTTTAGTGAAGATGATAAAAAGAAATTGAGTTTGAATGCTAAAGCTATGAATGTGTTTATTGTGCTCTAGATAGAAATGAGTTTAATAGAATATCTACTTGTTCTACGGCACAAGAAATATGGCACACACTTGAAGTAACTCATGAAGGAACTAGTCAAGTTAAAGAATCCAAAATTAGTATGCTAGTTCATAGTTATGAGCTTTTTAAGATGAAATCGGATGAATCAATTTCTGAAATGTTTACTAGATTTACGGATATTATTAATAGTTTGAAATCTCTTGGTAAATCTTATTCTAATGTTGAAATGGTGAGAAAGATTCTTAGGTGTCTACCAAAATCTTGGGAGCCAAAGGTGACGGCAATTCAAGAAGCAAAAGACCTCACCAAATTACCATTAGAAGAACTTATGGATTCTCTCATGACTCATGAAATCACCTTGAAGGAGAATGAAGAAGAAGATTGCAAAGTGGCAAACATGTGCTTCATGGCTTTAAGAGAAAATGAGATTAGTATTCTAAACTATGATCCTAAACTTTCATATGATGAATTACTTGAAGCATTTCAAAATTTAAATGTGCAAGTTGATAAACAAAATTCAAAAATCAATGCTTTCAAAAAGAAGTCAAAAATCATGTTATCTCAATTAGAAGAGTTGGTGGAAATAAATGAAGCTTTAGAAAATGAAAATGAAATTTTAAAGCAAAAAGATTTCGAAAGTTTGGAAAGTCAAATGCATTTTTTAAAAACTGAAAATGAGATTTTAAAACAAAAGGATTTGATAAATTAGAGAAAGAAAATGTTAATTTGAAAAAGGAAAATAATGACTTAAGAAATATTGTTGATAGTTTTACAAAAAGCACAAAAAAATTGAATTCTATGTTACAAAACCAAAAGGTGTGTTTTTGATAAAAAATGGTTAGGATATAAAACTCATAAAAATCAAAAGTATTTTAAAAATTATTTTGCTCATGCATCTTCTAGGAATAATCCTAATCATTCATGTACTTATTGTGGAAGAAAAGGACACAAAGTGCATTTTGCTATATTAAGAGAAATCCTAATTTGAAACAAATATGGGTTCCAAAAAGTACAATAACTAACCCCCAAGGACCCAAGAACTTTTGGGTACCAAAAAGTTACTCCTTGAATGTTGATTGTAAAGACAAAGTGGCAAATACAAGTGGTACTTAGATAGTGGATGCTTAAGGCATATGACCGGAGATGCCTCCAAGTTCTCAAGATTAATCATGAAGAAAGGAGGATATGTGACCTTCGGTGATAATGCCAAAGGAAGAGTAATCAGACATGGTGATATTGGTAACCTTTCTTCACCTATTATTAAAGATGTTTTGCTTGTTCATGATTTAAAATATGATTTGATTAACATTAGTCAATTGTGTGATAAGGGATATTTTGTTACTTTTGAGCCTAATAGATGTGTGATTAAGGATGTTAGTAACAATAAGACATTATTTGTTGGTAATAGATGTGGTAATATTTATACAATTGATATTGATGTTAATGATCATGTAGAAAATTGTTTCATTGTTAATCATGATGCTTGGTTATGGCATAGAAGTTTAGGTCATGCTAGCTTGGACACAATTTCAAAAATTTCTAAAAATGATTTAGTTGATGGTCTTCCAAAAATAAAATTTGAAAGGATAAAAAAAAAAAGAAAAAAAAAACAAAAAAAAAAAAAAAAAAAAAAATTTTTTTTTTGTGATGCTTGTCATTTGAAAACAAGTTAGAACTTCTTTTAAACAAAAGACATTATTTCAACAAATAGAACCTCTACCAATTACTTCCATTTGGATTTATTGGACCATCAAGAACTCAAAGCCTTGGTGGAAAGTATTATGTTTTTGTTATTGTGGATGATTATTCAATATTCACTTGGGTTTTATTCTTGAAAACTAAAAATGAGGCCATACAAGCTTTTTCAAAATTTGCAAAAAGAGTCCAAAATAAAAAAGGGTATTCTATTGTGTCTATTAGGAGTGATCATGGTTGTGAAGTAGACAATGTTGCATTTGAAAATCTTTGTGATGAAAATGGTTTTGAGCATAATTTTTCCTCACCTAGAACTCCACAACAAAATGGTGTTGTTGAAAGGAAAAATAGGACTATCCAAGAAATGGCTAGAACCATGTTACTTGAAAATAATTTGCCAAAATATTTTTGGGTCGAAGCCGTTAATACCGCATGCTTTATAATCAATAGAGTACATATTAGAGCTTTAATAAAGAAAGCTCCTTATGAACTTTGGAAAGGAAGAAAACCCAACATTGGATTTTTTAAAGTTTTTGGATGTAAATGTTTTATTTTAAACACCAAGGATAACCTTGGAAAATTTGATGCAAAAGCTGATGTTGGAATTTTTGTTGGCTACTCCAACCATAGTAAAGCATATAGAGTTTTTGACAAAAAGACTCTTACTATTGAAGAATTATGCATGTTGAATTTGATGAAACTAATGTTATTTCTTCAAAGAATTTAGATGATGATATTGTTGAGGTAGAAAGGCAAATTAAAGAATCAAGGCTTGATGAAAAGAGCCAAGATGAATTATAACTTCAACAAGAAAAGCTTGAGGAAGTAATTGATTCTTTCCAAGAATTATCAAAGGAATGGAGGTACGCAAAAGCTGACCCTAAATATCTCATTATTGGTGAACCATCACAAGGTATGAGAACTAGATTTTCTTTTAGGAACTTTTGTAATCATTTCGTATTTGTCTCTCAATTTGAACCAAAATCTTTTAAAGAAGCCAAAAATGAGGAAAGTTGAATTTTGGCTATGCAAGAAGAATTGAACCAATTTGAGAGAAATCAAGTTTGGGAATTAGTCTCTAGACCTAAATATGACTAAACCCCTTAGTCAAGATATATTTTGCATAATTAGAAGAGAATTAGGTATGTTGGATATGTCTTAATTTTGCTTTAATATGATAATCTTTGAATGATAGCATATGTTAAGGAGGAGAATATATTTAGGGGGAGTAGTTAATTTGATTACATTTTTTTGATGATAACAAAAGGGGGAGAAATAGTTGAATTGCTTACATTCATAACAAGTGCCATTTTTTTGTTTATTCTTGATTTTATTTTCATTCTTTATTTTAGATATTATTTGAAAGCAACCAATGATTTGTCATCATCAAATGGGGGGAGATTGTTAGCCCTAAGGCTACATGATAATTTTGATGATAACAATACACATTGATTCATTGTGATTTACTAACACGTTTATTTATGTGCAAGAGTAATATCATTAAAATAATTATAAAATCAAGAAGAGGCTTATTAAAATGAAATGTTGAAGCTAAGGAGAAGACTACATGTTAAAGGCACCAAAGTTTAAGAGCAAGGTTTGATTCAAGGAATATGACACATGAGCAATGTTTAATCAATTGGTCATATATTTCTCTACAAATGTCCAAATAATGTGATTCTTAAGCCTTTGAAAAGCTTACACAATTTATAACATTTCATATGTTTTAAAGAAATTCAAATTTCAAGTGTAAGGTTGTCCAAATCATCATACAATTTGAAAGATAAATGGAAGTAGCTGACATGAGCATCGAATACTCTTTTGGACATATCTTGAGCTAGAAAAATCAAAATAACTTGACTCTTATGGAATTGGAAAGAGGACATAATGAGGAACATTTCATATGTTTTGAAAAAATTCAAATTTCAAATAGAAGGCTGACATAATTGACATGCAATTCGGTGGACTGACACAAGGAAGAAAAATCAACTCACATGAGCACCAAATGGTTTTTTAGCCATATGTTAAGATAGAGATATCTAAATTCTTTGATTCTTAGTGTTTTGAAAAGCTTATTCAAATATAAAGATCTTTTATGTTTGAAGAAATTCAAATTTCAAACGGAATGCTGACAGAATTATCATTCAATTCGGTGGACTGACACAAAGAAGAAAAATCAAGTTACATGAGCACCAAATGGTTTTTTGGCCATATCTTGAGCCACAGATATCCAAATGACTTGATTCTTGATGCGTTGGAAAGCTTATTCAAATGTAAAGATCTTTTATGTTTTTCAAATTTTCAAATTTTAAACAGAACATTGACAAAAATGTATACAAAATTACAGTTTTTATGGTGGGCAGAAAATTTGGAGATGGTGTCTTCACTTGATTAAGTTCATCCTATTTGCCTATAAAAGGAGCCCTTCTCCCATGCATTCAGGAAGTGCAAGAGAAGCATTTTATCAAGTAAAAAAAAAAATGAGAGAAATATCAAGTCTAGAGAGCTTTTATATTCTTTATCTACTCTTTGAAGAGAGTTGTACTTTTGTTGTAAAAATTTACTTTATTCTTGTATTGTGGTGAGAGTGAGATCTTCTTGGAAAGGATAAAAGTTATCCTTGAGAGAACTCTTTCCTTGGTGAGGTTGTTCATCAAGAAGAACTATTGGTGTGGTGTTATCAAGGGTTGAAGAAAGTTGCCTTGGTGAGGTTGTTCATCAAGAAGAACTCTTGTGTGGTTGTTTATCAAGAGTTGAAGAAGTTCCCTTGGTGAGGTTGTTCATCAAGAAGAACTCTTAGTGTGGTGTTATCAAGAGTTGGAAGAAAAAGTCTTGGTAGGTTGCTCAATCAAGCGTTGTAAAGATTTATACAACTTAGTGGAAAGCTTAGCTCGTGGAGCTAGGAGCCCGTGGACGTAGGCAAGGTTTGCCAAACCACATACATCGAGTTTGCACTCTCTCTATCCCTATACTCTTTCCATTTACTTGCACTTGTGATTGTTTATTATTATTATTCTCTTGATTACATATTTGATAACTTCTAATTTCATCTTCTTCACCTTCATTCTCAAAGAAATAGTAAACTAATTTTGATCTTTCAAGAAAAGTTTTACAAATCCGTTTTGATAAATAAAAACTCAATTCACCCCCCCTCTTGGGTTGCCATACCTGGGTCAACATTATGTATCACCATCAATGACTTACCTTGCACATATGTGTCCACACAACTAAACACATGTTTGCCTACCACATAAGAGAATTGAGTGTCCTAGAGCATTATGTAGGAATTTCTACTATTCACACACGCACATAGAAGTCCCTCGTCACATTCTCATTCATGCCATTCCACACCAAGGTATGCTTGCATATGGTCACATTTCACATACACAAAATCATCACAAGCACAATCTTTTAATCAAACATAACTTCCATATAAGCATAAATATATGGCACAATACACACCTCATAAATCACAACAAGTCCATTGCAACCTCATAAATAGTTTAGCTTACTTACCTGATTAACTTCACCACATGATTCTGATTTCAACCTAAAAATCATCAAATCGCTTTAAAGATCAACAACATATCAATAACCAAATAATTTTATAATAGACTCAACACTACACACATCATTGGTTGGATAAGTGTAGAAAGAGGATGTTTGCCCAAATCCTCACCTAAATTCATAGAGATCAACTAAACACATATACCATATCTCATAAAATTTATTGGATCAAAATGAGACCATGTGCCCCTTGCAAACCCTTAATTTGTCCATATAGGAAATTCTGCCTACAAGCCTCTCATACTAAACAGTAGTATGTTGAAGAATTATATAAGCTTCAATAATGATCAAATCTTTACAAAAATTTTTAGTATAGTAAGTGACACATATAAAAGTAATCCCACCAAAAATCATAACTTTTTAATGAGTTTAGGTCAGTTAAAAGCAATTTATTTTCCTTAGTCTATTTTGATAGCTGAAAACCTCAGTTTCTCAAATACAATTTTGAAAAACCATATCAATTCCTATAAAACTCCAAAAACCATGAAATTTTATGATTTAAAAGGAAACATGTTTAGAGTTTTACACACCAAAAATCATGGGTTTTGATGAACGATAAGCCCCTCATATAACATTCATTCCCCGTTCTCTGTTTCAAAATAGGGGATGTCCAATTTCATTTTAGCAGATTCAAAAATTCACAAAAAATCACATACTTCGAATTTTTAAGTGATTCACAATTCTATTTAATCATGAACATGTATAGTTCATCATATAAAAAAATTCAGACCCAAAAAGCAACCCTAGAATTTCTAGGAATTTTTGGACTTGTAACTACTCAGTAAACATTCTTGTAGGGTTTTGAACCTAGTCATCACCTATAGCATTCCTACATCACCCAACCTCTAAGAGTCTTATATAACCTATTTCAATTCATGATGTCTAGCATGTTTCATGTTATCCATGACATGGAAACACCACAAACCACTTTTTAATACAATATTTTAATAATAATACATCATGACTATAAGCGAGAAATTAGAGAAAAGTATGGATTCTACCTTGCTTCCTTTTAGCTTGCTCAATTTCTTTCAATTCTTGCAAATTAAGGAGGGTTAAAGGAAGAGCTGGGGTGTTTTGAAAGGATGGAAGGGAAATGAGTTCTCTAGAATTTCCTACCCCTCACCCTTTATAAATTCATATACATACATATATATATATATATACATATATATATATATATGTATATACATACATATATATATATACATACATATATACATATATACATACATATATACATATATATATATATATATATATATATATATATATATATATATATATCTCCTAGCCATTTTTCAAGTTAGGCCTCCAATTTTCTAAAATTTTCAATTGTAACCCATAACATTTATGCATTGTCGTAACACTTATGCACATATACACAAGCAATAATTCACATGCATTAGGAACATAGTAAGGAATGAGTTCACTAACTAGTTGAGGTGTTACAGTCAACCTTATAGCCCAATCAAGTGGCTTCAATCCTCCCCCTTTCCACTTGAACAGATGCCTGCTAAGGGTCCCCTACGGCATGTATTCATAAGTTATAATCTTCTCATTTCCATCCACGTAATTACCAAGAAGAGCCAATAAATGGTGATGTCGAACCTTGGTAAGAACCTCAATCTCAAACTTAAACTCTATCAAGCCCTGCTCACTTATCACTCTATTTTCCATCCTCTTTAACGCAATTTTTTCCTATAAAGAGTGCAATTTGCCTTTGTAAACAATCCTAAAACCACCTATTCCCAATAGATTTTCCTCACTGAAATTATTAGTTACACTCTTCAAAACTTGAATTGACATTATCATATTTCCAAACTCACTTCCGTAAACATCCCACCCTGATCAAGCAATCTTAACAACATTTGATTTTTTGACATACAAATAGACACCAAATCCAACAAAGAACAAGACATATACTCCACCAAATACCGAACCTACAACCATTCCAGTATTTGATTTCTTACCTTTTGTGACACCCTGAACCCCAAGGGACTATGAGTGCAACTAATAACATTCGTTCATAACATTTAGTTGAGAACGATAGCAAATAGAAGTATTAATATTATTAAGAGACCAGAGTTCCCAACAACTGTCAACTATAATACAATATCATATGCAACTGTAGCTATCAAAATAATGATAAATAAAAACAATGTTAGTGCAGCAGACAAATGGTTACCTAGGGAACTTTGTTGTCTCTATGCCAAAAATCCTCCAAACATGCGGAATAACATCAGTTACTTGACGTACACAACAAACTAGTAAGTATTAACTCAGTAAGTAGATAGGTTAGTACAACAACAATTGCCAACAAAGAAAAATCCATCATGGAATACAATTCATAACCATTGCTTATCACACAAGTAACTAATTGCTTGTCACATAAGCCTTACAAATGATTTACACATAATAGAGGTTGCACTCCTGCGCAAGGGACATTGCGCGCTTGTGTATAGTCTCTGTTTCTATGCAATTTTCAAACCATAGGGGCTACGGTCCTGCACCACACATGTTATGCGCCAGTGTAAGATTTTTGCCTAGAACAATTAAGTCAACAAATGTTGCGCTCCAGCACAACCCCAAGTGCGCTCTTGATACCGGATCTTCGAGATATGACTCTGATACCAAATCTGATACCGGGCTGCTGGATTATAATAGATGAGGATAGGATCTTCAAGTTGAGTATCAACTCAACCAATGGCTGGAACAAATAAAATGGAACCTAACAAACACTCTTTGAAAGGGATAACAAGCTCACCACCAAAGTAAACACCAATGGGATACAGATAATTCACCACCCAAGGATGTAAAACCAAGGATACAGGGCTTAAACTAACTCACCACTCTATGGAATCCACCAAGAGATACAGAGTTAAGGAGAAATCAGTATAAACACTAAAATTTCACTCAAATTCGAATTCAAAACTTCACTGCCTTGAATACGCAACTTTAGAACTTAAATAACTTGGAACAACCCTCCAAGCATATGTAAAAGACAATAATTAAATGATTTCAACAATTACAGCTCAACTACTACATTGACAACTCATTTTAACTAAGACTTATAAGTAAACTCATTAGGTAATAAAGCCAACCAACTAAGCTAGAAATTCAAATTCCAACCAACTAAGCAATCAAATTCAAATTCTAGAGTAGACTTTAATGCACCATTAACTATGAATCAGCTGTGAAGAGATAGTCATAAATCCCTGCAGACAAGTCCAAATGACACATTGACAAATGTGTTAGAAAGCTGACTTCAAGATCTCTTACAGCCACAAATCTTGACATTTAATTCTTTGCACAGCAATGCCAGTTCTTTTACGAAATTATCCCTCATTCTGGTTCATGTGCACTCTTGACCATTGTAATAATTTGCACCCCTTGATGATCTATCATGAATCCCATGGATTGTAACACTCCTGTGTCAAGCTCCCCTGGTTGAGAAAGACTTGACCTCGAGTCTTGGTTGTTGTTTTCACCAAGATAAGGACTAAAGTCAGAGACATTGAATGTGTTGGAAACACTATAATGCTCAGGTAGCTCAACTTTGTAAGCATTCTCTCTAATGCGTTGTAAGACTTTGAATGGTCCATCAGCTCTAGGCTTCAACTTGGCATATTTGCGTGGAGGAAACCTTTCCTTTCTAAGGTGTATCCACACTAGATTTCGTTCTTTGAACTCAGAATACTTCTGATGTTTGTTTGCTGCAGCTTTATACTTCTTATTTTGCTTCAAAATCTTCTCTCGGACTTGTTCATGTAGTTCTTGATGTTCTTAGCTCTCTCCTCTGCATCACTGCTAAATTGAGTTTTGGAAGGAATAGGAGCTAAATCCAAAGGACTTATTGGATTCTTGCCATAAACAACCTCAAAAGGACTATGACCAGTGGTTTGACTTGATGATCTGTTGTAAGCAAACTCAACTTGAGGTAAAACAAGATCCCATTGCCGTAAATTCTTACCAACATAACTCCTCAGAAGATTTTCCAAACTTCTATTGATAACTTCAGTTTGTCCATCTGTTTGAGGATGATGAGATGAACTAAAGTTAAGTGTAGTCCCCAGCTTTCTCCAAAGTGTACGCCAAAAATGAGATAAGAACTTTGGGTCACGATCTGAGACTATGGCCTTAGGAATGCCATGCAATTTCACAATCTCCTTGAAGTACAAATCGGCCACGTGAGTCGCATCATTTGTCTTGTTACAGGGGACAAAATGAGCCATTTTAGAAAATCGGTCAACCACCACCATGATTGAATCTTTGTTTCGCTGTGTTCTAGGCAATCCCACCACAAAATCCAAGCTAACATCTTCCCATGGATCATTAGGAACAGGTAATGGAGTGTACAAACCAGTGTTCTGCCCATGACTTTTTGCCACATGACAAATTGTACACCTCTTCACGTGCTTCATCACATCCCTTTCCATCTTCGGCCAATAGAAGTTTTCCTTCACAATAGCAATAGTTTTGTCTCTCCCAAAATGACCGCTAATGCCACTGCCATGTGCTTCATTAATGATTAATTCTCTCAAGAACATTGAGGAATACACAATTGGTTTGCCTTGAGTAGATAACCATCTTGCAAAACAAATTGGTTAGATGAAAACTCATTACAGTTACTCTATATTTTGCCGAAATCTGGATCATCCTTGTAAAGCTCTTTTAAAACTTCAAACCCAACAACATTCTTTTGCATAGAGGTCAGCAAAGAATGTCTTCGGCTTAATGCATCAGCCACCACATTTTGAACTCCAGATTTGTGCTTGCTGGTAAAGTTGAAAGCTTGAAGAAACTCTACCCATCTGGCATGTCGAACATTAAGCTTCTGTTATATGTTGATGAACTTCAAAACTTCATGGTCGGAATATAGAACGAATGGTTTTGGCAAGAGATACTGACTCCAATGCTTCAAAGCTCGACAAATAGCAAACAACTTTTTGTCATAAGTTGAGTACTTTTTGCGAGATGCATTCAATTTTTCACTAAAGAAAGCAATTGGTCTGCGTTCTTGGCTAATAACAGCACCTGGAACAAGATCAATACAATGATGTATGTCTCTCATTGGAGGAAGGCCTGGTGGTATATCATTTGGTATAACATCATGGTATTCTTTAGGAAGATATTTCATCTCCTGAGGTGGTTCATTACTAACTTCATTTTCTTTTAACAACAAGAACACATAAATTTCACTTTCCTTCTCTAACTCTCTTCTACATGCTGTTTGGGTAAGCAAAGCATTTCCCTCCCCTTTAGTAGGTTTAGGAACACATTCTAACTTCAAAGGACCCAAAATAACTTTGACCCCATCTTTAAAGAATGTATAAGTATTCCCATAGCTATTATGCATTACTTTCCTATCATACTGCCATGGTCTACCAAGAAGTAAATGACAAGCATCCATAGGAACAACATCACACCATATTTCATCTTTATACCTTTTCCCAATAGAAAATGAAACAAGGCATCGTTTGTTTACCTTGATCTCGTTATCTTTCCGAAGCCATGAAATCTTGTAAGGTTGATGATGCTTCTCTGTCTGAAGGCCAAGTTTATCAATCATCTCCATAGACAGCACATTTTCAAAGCTGCAACCATCAATAATAAAGTTGCACACCTTGTCATGAGAAGAACATCTGCTATGGAAGATATTTCTGCGAAGCCAATCATCTTCTCGTTCTTGGGTAATACTCAAACTTCTTTGAATAATAAAGAGAGAATCACCTCGATTTGCATAAGTGACTTCCTCTTCATCAACAAATTCTGGATTACCGAAATTGATCAAGGCATCTGACTTGATCTCTTCATCAATTTCGTAAAAGTCATCAAATATTGGTGGTTTTCCATGATCCTCAAAAAAGTCATGGTCTACTTCATCATTCTCCACCGATTCATCTTTATTAGCAGCATCATTATCATCATAATTGCCCAAAGGACTTTGAACTTCTACTTCTCCATGCATTCCACCTGCGAATTCTTTATTTTCCAAAATTACTAAATGTTGCTGGAGTTGTTGGAGCTGCCGCATAAGATCTTCAATGATCAAACGTTGCTGGACTTGCTGGAGTTGCCGCCAGAGATCTTCAATGATCAAATCTCGTTCTTCTCTTTGAGAAGGAGGCAATGGGGTAGTAGAAGCAGCCTTGTGAGTACGACCAGCCATTGAACCAAAAGCTCTGATACCAATCTGATACCGGATCTTGGAGATATGGCTCTGATACCAATCTGCTACCGGATCTTCGAGATATGGCTCTGATACCAAATCTGATACCGGGCTGCTGGATTATAATAGATGAGGATAGGATCTTCAAATTGATTATCAACTCAACCAATGGCTGGAACAAATAGAATGGAACCTAACAAACACTCTTTGAAAGGATAACAAGCTCACCACCAGGGTAAACACCAATGGGATACAGAAAATTCACCACCCAAGGATGTAAACCAAGGATACAGGACTCAAACTAACTCACCACTCTATGGAATCCACCAAGAGATACAGAGTTAAAGAGAAATCAATATAAACACTGAAATTTCACTCAAATTCGAATTCAAATCTTCACTCCCTTGAATACACAACTTTAGAACTTAAATAACTTGGAACAACCCTCCAAGCATAGGTAAAAGACAATAATTAAATAATTTCAACAATTACAGCTCAACTACTACATTGACAACTCATTTTAACTAAGACTCATAAGTAAACTCATTAGGTAATAAAGCCAACCAACTAAGCTAGAAATTCAAATTCCAACCAACTAAGCAATCAAATTCAAATTCTAGAGTAGACTTTAATGCACCATTAACTATGAACCAGCTGTGAAGAGATAGTCATAAATCCCTGCAGACAAGTCCAAATGACAGATTGACAAATGTGTTAGAAAGCTGACTTCAAGATCTCTTACAGCCACAAATCTTGACATTTAATTCTTTACACAGCAATGCCAGTTCTTTTACGAAATTATCCCTCATTCTGGTTCATGTGCACTCTTGACCATTGTAATAATTTGCACCTCTTGATGATCTATCATGAATCCCATGGATTGTAACACTCCTGTGTCAGCTCTTGCGCAACATCTCTATCTAATCTGCCTCCACTGGGCCATTTCTCTTCTTATCCATCAACACACTTATATATCACATATCAAACATAACCTTAGGGACCTATATCACTTATTATCATAAAATGAGGCTAGTCTGACAATATGAGTTATACCAGGCCCATGCTACCGAATTGTACGCAAAGAAACACATGGTCTAGACCTCCTATCAATCAATCAATCAATCATAATGGACTGCATGTGACACTTTGTAGTTCCTATAAACCTTTAAGAAATGTGCCCTATACATCCAGTTACTTAATGAGAGTTTAGTGTCCTAAGGTTTTAGGCATGAATTTCACTTTCATAGCATATCACATATCATTTCATGCCATCACATATCAAATCCATATGTACAAATTTCATAATCAAGCTTTCAATCAAAACATAACTTTTATATTTACATAGGCATATGGAACAACACACATCTCATAAAACAATAGTACATCCATTGTGACCTTAATTAGAATTTTAGCTTACTTACTTAACAAGCTTCATTGCAAGATCTTTATTTTAACCTAGACATTATAAAAAATCTCCTTAAAGATCATCAAACACAATAAGAAAAAAGATGACCCTTTCGCTGACTCAACACTGCACATGCTTGATTAGATGATTTTTAGAAAGTTGATGTTCGTCCCAATTCTTACAAAAATTTACAAAAATCAATTAAGCATATATTTCATATCTCATGAAAATTATCAGATCAAAATGAGGTCATATGCCCTGAAATTACTTAGTTTTGTTCAAATTCAAATTCTGTCCAGCAACCTTTCAGAGTGAGCAACATGACTTTGAAAATTCATAAAACTTCCAACAATGATCAAATCATTAAAAAATTATCCAATCTAGTAAAAGACATATATAAGATTCATTCCTCCAAAAATCACAACTTTTTGTTGAGTTTGGGTTTGTCAAAAGCAAAAAGTTTTGCTTTCTCTGTTTGAAAGTTGAAAACTTCAGATTTACTAGCACAATTTTGAAAAATCATAACAATTTCCACAAAGCTTCAAAAACCATGAAACTTTCCAGTTTATAAGGAAACATACTCAAGATTTCACATACCAAAAATCAAGACTTTTCATAAAGTAAAGTTCCCTCAACTGTAGTTTGTTTCCCATACTCTGTTTTGAAACAAGGGATTTTTAGATTTGTTTCAACAGAGTTCAAAAAATTACCAAAAATCACATACTTCGAATTTTCAGGTAAATGAAAATGATAAATGATCCTGAACATGTCTAGTTTAACATATAAAAATTTTAGAGTAAAAAGGAAAACCTAGAATTTCTGTGAATTTTTAGATTATAGACTGCTTAGCAAAAGACCCTGTAGAGTTTTTGGTTCAAGCATCACCTATGGCTTCCTAATATCATACAACCCCTTTTAATCATCCCTAACTTACCACAAATTATGATTTCCAGCAGATTTTAGAGCGTATATGACATAAAATACCGTAAACAACTGCATGACATAACAATTCATAACAAAATTTATGTGTCCATGCTAGAACCTAAAGAAGGAGAGGAGTTTTACCTTTCTTCTTCCCAATTTTCTTTCTTCTCCTTAGTTCTCAACAAGAGAGTGCTAGGGGTTTTTGGAAAAGTAAAATGAAGTGTTTAGAGATGCCTTAAAACCCCGACCCTAATATATATATATTAGGGCCTCTATTTCATGAATCTTTCAATTAGGCCTCTAACATTTTTATTCCTTTCATCATAACACTTAGGTGCACAAATAATATAGATGCACTTTAAAGCAAAAATAATTGTTACAATCACTTACTAAGTTGGGATGTTACAACTTTATTGATACCTTTTTCTCCCTAGGAATCTTTTTCAATACTAAGACTCCTATCAGTATGAACAATTACATTTCATCTAAAATTTGGCACTTTACCATGAAGATTGTTGCTTGAGATATCTAGTATCTCAAGACTCGGTAGTCTTGTAAGCTTAGAGGGTGTAGTACCAATAAGTGAATTAGACGAGAGTGTCAATTGTTTCAATGATTTAAGCATAAGAAAATTAGGCGAAATTGTACCCAAGAACTCCAAATTTTGGAAATTTACAACCGTAATGTCTCATTCTTTATCGCATAAGATTCCCTAAGGTGTTACAATGATCGTTTCCTTTTCCAACTCTCTGCAAAAAATGCTGGATATCCCACGGATCCCATAATTGACAACAAGATATTTACTCGACTATCACAAGTAACACTAGGATCATCTAAGCAAAATCTACTGGCATCAATTTGGAGAGTTACTCCAGTCTCGTGGAACTCTGGAGTTGGACCCTGAAGCAAATTATTACGCTCTATCATTTCATAAAGCATAGGATGATCAACCAATGACAGAGGAAAAATACTGGTCAATTGATTATTTTCCAAGTTCACATATGGTAAAACTGCTAAGGGCAGATAGATCAGGCAAAGGTCTTGTAAGCTGATTTGGATATGGGTTACTCGGTTATCTGAGCCCTTAACGTGACTCCACTTACACGAGTCAGGGTCGGACCAATTTAAGCTTCTCAAATTTCGTAGGCTGGCTTTCAAGGCTTGCATGGATGAGATATCTGGGCTGTATTTGGAGTGAACTGAGAGACTTAAAGAAGAAAGGAGATAGAAGAGAAGGGAAATTCGTGTGCACACATAGCCATTCTCCATTTTCTATAGTAAATTTTTGGTAGGTGCTGGAAAATCGAAAGACTTTAACACTGCTTGGAAATGTTGTTATTTTGCAATTGTCTCAATCCAAATCCGATATTTCAAGTTCTCAACTTTGACCCCTTTTGATATCGGACTAGAGAATCCTTTCAATGGTAGCAGCTTGTTAATTTTGACATGCTTACACTTTTTTTTTTTTTATCTAAATCCAAATCATACACAAACAGTTAAAAGAACTTGTCCTTTTTTAGCATTACCCGATCCTTTTTTTTTAAAGAAATTTGTCTCTATTTATACGGTGATTATACAATACAAGAAACTGGGACTTATTACATTTTAAAAACCGCAATAAAAATGCCACGTGTACTGGTTTGCGGCGGTTTTTAGAATCCAAAAATCAATTTTACCTTAGCCGCTTCTTGTATCAATATCACTCTCATCTCTCTTACCTTTTCTCTCGTATCCCAATCTCCTATTTCGCATCTTAGTTTGTCTTCTTTGCTTTTAGATTGTCAATCCCCTTTTTGTTTGCTTGCTTTCTTCCTTGTTTTGGATTTGCCATTCTCCGCCAATCTCCTTCCCATTCGTTACAAAGTATTTGGAGTTGCTTTCTTCCTTACTTCTAGATTGATGTGGACTGTGAAGAATTATTGAGTCCACATCCATGTAGTAACAGTCAGGTGTTGAAGTGCAAGTTGTGATTGTAGCTGTTAATTCAACTGCTGATACCCTTGGACGACTCCAGTAAGAGTCAGGGGTCTGTTCGGTATTATACCAGTTCCTGCTTTGAAGATTTTGTTTGCGTTCTCTTTGCCAAGCCTGGTATTTATCTTTCTTCTTCTTTCTCCTACTTCCTAAATTTTTTGTTGTAGGTTTCGTGACGTGGGGTTTTCAGCCAATATGCTAGTAATAAGGAGTCTTTCGATCACTTCTCTTGTGTATGTCATTCTTTTATTCTCTTGTGTATGGTGTATCCTTTAAAACACATTGACTTCAAATTGGAAATTTGACAAGGAAGACTTGAGAAACACAACGAAGGTGCACGACTGAAGATAAAACACGGAGTCACAGAGTGTGAAAAATCCTCTCTAACCAGTTGGCCCACTGGAAAAGCCTTTTAAGACCAAAAATGTATTTAAAAAAAAAAAACTTTTGACCACTAAATCACATGTTACTGACCTTTGATTACATCAGAGAATATATTAGACAATCACTCAATCACGTAATTAAGATATATATTTATCTTTACTCATACATCTAATATTAAATTACACATACTCTTTATGTAATAAATTGCTAAACAAACTCTCTAATTTAAGTGTGGTTACAATTATAATTTCTCAAAGATAAGTAATTGGGGAATGGTGGCTCTTAGCTTGTGCTAGCCGTAGTTTCGATCCCCTGTTTTTATTATTAATTTCTTGCAAATAAATGATTTTACTATTGTATACAATTAAAACTAAAATCAAATTATCACAACAGAATACTAGATGAGATTATAAAATTGTCTGTTAAAACTACCTGTCCAATTTTAAAATTCGCTTAAAATCTATCTCCATAATTTAAAATTGACATCAAATTAACTAATAAAAAGTAATGGCTTGAAGCACGTTCGTCGAAATTAAGAAAAGAAGAATAATTTGATTGCATAAATACTTTTCTATTCAAGGAGGTCAATAACACGACTTTAAGTTAATGTCCAGACAAAAAAGCTAGGCTTTTTCTCTTTCTCATCATTATTTATTTTAGTTAGCTTTAAGGCCAACCAATTAGAATAACATTGTCAAGATTAAATTAATTTGTGAAAGTGAAAGTAAGCCAAAGCAAACGAGATAATTTAATTAATTTGGTCTCGAATGTTGACCTTTGCCATGTGCCGAAACTTGTTGGAAATTGAAGAAGATCTATGTATCTTTCACAACTTGCTTTTCCAAATACAAGAAAAAAAGACAAAGTGGGGGTAGCTTACACTAGTGGCTCAATAATTTGATGTGCAATATATATATATATATATATATATGTATGTATGTATATATATCTCTCGATGTATATATATATATATGTATGTATGTATATATATATATATATATATATGTATGTATATATATATAATAGACAACATTTGTTATTGGCTTATTATAATCGTGCCCATGACCCCAATTTTAAAAAACTTAAAAGGCCACTCCATCTTAATAGAAATTCCACCATTGATAAAGACAAGATATATGCCAATTTGCTTGGATAAGTTCTAGAAGAGATGGAATTTTGATTCATGACTAAGGACAAGTAAGTACATACATTCATAAGTATAAATACATAAAGCAATTTGTGTGGATAAATCTGATTGTAGTAATTCCTTTCATGCTTTTTATGCCAGTTTCAGTATATACACATAAAGTGAGTTTTTCTACACATAAAATATTAGCGTAAAAAGCCAAATAGGCAACAAGTAGGATTAAAATTCAAATGGTTGACAATTTTCTTAATCAGGTCAGTTTTGTTTCATTAAGTTAACCAGTTTTTTATTTGTTATTGTTTTGTTTAGAGTTGAAGTCCAATGCCAATGGAAGCGGAGATGGCAGATTGAGTGATGTGCAGCTTTCCTATAAGTTCTTACTTCTTTATTGATTGAAAAATTTTATGACAGTAAGCACAATAGGTCTTCAACTTGTTCATAATTTTAGTAAGAATGATTGATTGAAATTATACCTTAACTAATTAAGAAAGTTTTTAGCTTTTCCAACTTGTAAGAAAGATTTATTGAAATTATTAATAAATTTGGATAAATGTTTGTCAGGTGGCATTTTTTTCCCTTGAGTTACTGAGTTTCGATCAGCCGAGAGCTATAAATTGGAGTCTTGTTACAAAGGCATAATTGGTATGTTTCCAGTTTCATTTCATTTGCTCTGCATTTGGGTGCTTTTTATTATGTAAGAATTTTCTTATAATTATATGGATTGGAAAAGATTAGATGAGGTAACTGTGCACGGTTGCATATTATTTTAGAATATATATGTGGTTTTCTGTTGCTGTCACAAGTTTATGTTTTGATTGGTGCAAAATTGATCAATTATTAGCAAGACTAAGAAATGAAAATAAAATTATTGTGTTATTAAAATAATAAAATTGATCAATTTTATTATGTATAATGCAATAACAGTGTAAACAAACTTCACTACTAATCTATGGTTTAGCAATAGCTTTGAACATATAGGGAGGGAGGGAGAGTCATTAGTGTTTTGCCATGATTTGATGGGTTTAACATAATCATACTAATTAAAAATTTGTAAACCATGTGTGATATATGAGTCAAATGACAGGTCTCTAGAAAGAATAATTTATTAATTGCTCAATTATTTTATGAAATTAATTAATGAAATACCTAACTTCTCACTGGTCATGGGTGCAACCTCATGTATAGAAGGACTCCAGTTATTGAAATTGACATGTCTCACGAGTACATTTTCAATTATTAGGAGATTTCCTAATTAATAATGGATTTGAGAATGGAAGCCTACAATAGCCACTAAACCAACAATTAATTAAAACCAACTCAACCCATCCAACAACAAGGTAAACCAACCCATCCTGCTAACATAAGTAAAGTAGGCAGCCTACTAAACCAAATAAATAAGGCACCAATCCCATAAACCCAAAAACGAACATTAGGCCATTAAATCCAAAAAAATAAGAAGCTTAATAATGCCCAATCATAAGCAAAGTAAACAGCCCATTAAATCCAAAAAAAAAAAAAAAAGCAAAACGGCTCAACTAATTCCTAAAAATTAGCAACGTGGATAGCCCACTAAACCAAACAAAGAAAAGACAACAACCCACTAAACCTTATAAAAAGACACTAGCCTACTAAACCCAAAAAAAGTAAAATAGTCTAACTATTGCAAAAAAACATTAGCAAAGTGGGTAGCCCACTAAACCAAACAAAGAAAAGACAACATAACCCACTAAACCTTATTAAAAGACACTAGCCTACTAAACCCAAAGAAAACAAAATAGCCCAACTAATTCCAAAAACAATAGCAAAGTGGGTAGCCCACTAAACCATAAAAAGAAAAGATAGCAGCCCATTAAACTATAAAAAGAAAAGATGAAAAGATTATAAGTTTCTAATATAATAATTCCTATCAACAAGATTTGTATTTTGTTAATTTTAGTTAAAGATATTCCAAATACATTAATACAAGAGTCCAAATTACAAATTACCCCAGCTCACTAAACCCAAAATAAAATCAAACCACCCACTATACCTATAACAGTCATACCAGCCCATATTAACCAAACAAAGCAACAAATAAAAAACCCAAATCAGCCCATTTAAATGAATAAAAAAAGGAAAAAAAAAAGGCAAAACAGCCCATTTAAACAACTTGTAAAAAAAGTCTACCCCCACTCACTAAACCCAAAAGAAAATCAAACCACCCCACTATATTCATAACAATCATACCAGCCCACATTATCCAAAGAAAACAAAAAATAAAAAAGCCATGACAACCCATTTAAATGAAGAACAAAAGGAAAAAAAAACAAAAGGTAAAACATCCCATTTAAAGCACTTACCAAAAAAGTCCACCCCCACTCACTAAACCCAAAAGAAAATCAAACCACCCCACTATACCTGTAACAATCAAACTGCTTCTTTGCTTTATTACAAATATTATGTTTGCTTGTGCTAGTTGAAAAGTTTATTATCATGAATTATAGTTGTTATATTCAATTGTTACATATGCATATAAGCTTAGACCCCGTTCAAGAATTATTATTCGACATATATCTTTTTTCACTTTCATCAATAGATGATAATGAAGAGTGTCTGTCTAGTAATGATTCCTGAATTATTTGAATTTGGACAGTTTAAGAATGCATAAGTTTGTATTATAAATTAGTAGGTCATGTTTTGTTCCATCTTAATAGAAAATTTGGTTACATTTCCTCATGTTCTCTAAGTACAATATAGTTGATTGTGTGTTTTGTGTTAATTTTTGAACTTTGAAATAACACATACATTAGATCAACTATATATGTGTGTACTTGGAGAACTATACGGAGATGCTGCTGAATTTTCCATTAAGATGAGCAACACATGACTATTAGTTTATAGTACAAACTTATGCATTCTTGAATAGGATAGGACCACCAACCTTTTAGATAAATGTTATTTATTAGGTTTCATATTACATTTATTCACTTGTGCACGAATAACTTTATATTGAGATGAATTGTATTTATTACTTTTAAGGGAAGTTCTCATGGATAAAAGTTGGATTGACTTACCTAATCGATGTTGTCGAGCATATTTCACTGGAGTAGAGGCATTTCGAAATTTTGCCTTTGGCAATTTAGTGAATGACACTAGAATATAATGTCCATGTAAGAAATGTCACAGTCGATATCTTATGGATGGATATACAGTAAGGGAGCATTTAATATGTATTGGGATTTTGAGAACATACAAAAGGTGGACCGTACATAGTGAACAATATACACCTATAGAGTCTAACCAACCAAACCAACATTTTGAGGTTGGCTGTGAATCTACAGGGGGTGAAGATATGGTCAGAATGATACATGAGGCCATGGGGATTCCAAATAATGATTTTGGTGAAGGTAGTAGTTGTGCATTAGATAGTGAAATTCAAACATATTTAAAACTACTTGAATAGGCAGAGTGTCCCTTGTATCCGGGTTGTGAAAAATTTACATCACTTTCATTTACTGTTCAACTTTTGCAAGTTAAAATGTTGCACGGATGGGCCGACAAATCAGTGACGAAGTTACTAGAGCTTTTGAAGAAGGCATTTCCTGACAAAGTCAAAATTCCTTCATCATATTATGAAGCACAAAAGATAACTAACGACATGGGGTTTACATACAAGACTTGGGATGCTTGTCCAAACAATTATATGTTATTTAAAGGCGAGTTTGCAAATTTGGATAGATGTTGTATATGCCAAATGTCTCGTTATAAGAACTTTGATGAGTTGAATGACGCATCGAATTGACAGAGGAAGATATCTGCAAAACAAGTTAGATACTTTCCGTTAATTCCTCGGTTAAAAAGATTATTCATGTGCTTAAAAACTGCTTCTCTTATGCGATGACATGTAGAAGATCGCATTAAAGATGGTGTTCTTAGGCATCCAGCTAATAGTCATTATTGGAGAACTTTTGATGAAAAAAATCCAGATTTTGCTTCTGATTGTCGTAATGTGAGACTTGGCTTGGCAGCTGATGGATTTAATCCTTTTAGGACTATGTCTATAGCACACAATACATGGCCTATTGTGTTAATGTCATACTACTTGCCTCCTTGGTTGTGTATGAAAGAAAGTTTTTTCATACTGTCTGTGCTCATTGATGGTCTCAAAGGTCCTTGGAATAAAACTGATGTCTATATGCAACCATTGATTGAGGAATTGAAAGAATTATGGAGTGAAGGTGTACTAACCTATGATGCATCATGTCAACAAATGTTCAAGCTACATGCAGTAGTGTTGTGGACTATCAATGACTTTCCTGCATATGCAAATCTATCGGGTTGGAGTATAAAAGGAGAGAAAGCATGTCCTTGTTGTTTAGGAAATACAGTTTCTAAATGGTTATCTCATAGTAGAAAATTTTGTTACATGGGTCATCGACGATACTTACATACTATTCATAGATTTTGAAAGGATAAGATTTCCTTCAATGGCAGAGCAGATATGGGACCTGCTCCATCTCAATTGTCTAGTTTTGATATAAAACAACAAGTACAAGATGTAAAAACTGAATATAAGATAGAATATCTCCAAATGAGAATGAATAATTCCCATATGACAAATCAGACAGACATTTGGAAGAAGAAAAGTATTTTCTTTGAACTACCGTATTAGGAGCATAACTTAATTAGACATAGTCTTGATGTCATGCACATTGAGAAGAATGTCTGTGATAATATACTATAGACATTGTTGGGGGATCCTAGAAAATCAAAAGATAATTTAAAGGCCCGTTGTGATTTGAGGAATATGAACATTAGAAAAACATTGTATCCCAAAGAACGGGGGGCTAACAAATTTATATTTACCTCATGCATGCTTGTCAATGACCAAAGAAAATAAAGACGTCTTTCTTAATGTGTTGAAAAAAGTGACGCTGCCAGATGGTTATGTATCAAATATTTCTCAACGTGTTCACATGAAAGAATAGAGCACTTCAGGTTTGAAAACTCATGACAATCATATACTGATACAACAATTGCTTCCTCTTACTGCTTGTAGGGCATTACTAAAAAATGTTGTTGCCATTTTGATTGAGTTGGCAAACTTTTTTAAGCAATTATGGTCAAAAGTAAACACTGAAGAAGATTTGAATACTATTCAAGACCAAGTTGTGCTTACATTGTGTCATCTTGAGAAAATCTTCCCACCTTCATTTTTTGACATAATGGAGCATTTGCCTGTTCATCTTGCTCAAGAGGCATCATTAGCGGGACTGGTACAATTTCAATGGATGTATCTAATTGAGAGGTACTATAAACTACCATCTTAATGTCTTTTAATTTCCTTAATTTTCAATGAATTAATTGGTATTTATAAATTTCATGGGATCTCTATGTATTGTCTAACTTTAAAGAGATATGTACGCAATTGTGCACATCCTAAGGCTTCTATTACTAAAGGATACCAAATGGATGAGTGCACAAATTTTTGTTCAAGATATCTTGATAAAGTGGAAACTAAACTTAATCGAGGACCTCAAAATAAAGATGGTACCTCTAATGATGGAGATCAATTTGAACTTGATCATATCTCTTGGGTTCAAGCACATAGATATGTGCTAGTCAATACAACTTCTATTGATCCATTTTGAGAGTAAGATGTGTATAATTTTTCTTCGTTACATAGTTCTTCTCCTATACAACTAAGTTAAGGTACTTTCATCTCTTTTGATGTCTTCTAATGTCTTCTCACATCGAAAGCATCTCAATGAACTTCAAAATGAAATGCCTCGTTCTTCTATTCATGAAATTCAGAAAGTGCATAACAAAAAATTTCATGAATGGTTTCGTAATCATGTAAGTTCTAGAAATGTAGTTAATATTTTTGCTTATAGGGATTTTTATTGCTAACTATATGTGTTTCCATAGGTTCACTCTTTACATAAGACCTCAAATGTATAATTGTCTAAGGAAATCATCAATTTAGCTAATGGGCCTAAATTGGGTGCACGTCGGTATAAATCTTATGTTGTTAACGGCTTCAAATTTCGTACCAAGGAAATCGAAAAGCACAAAACCACACAACAATCTGGTGCTATTTTGAAGGCCGATACCATGATTTATGCTAGTGCACGAGATCAAAATCCTCTCAGGCAATGTAACATTTCTGGGAGTGTTAACGGATATAATTTAAATTTGATATGTCAAAGACATGACTTTCGTGTTGTTCAAGTTTATTAGGTTGATAATCGAACTTGAAAGAAGTGTGCTGAGTTTGACTTCACAATGGTTAATTTTAATCATCTATTATACAAAGATAACAGTCTTGATGATGAACCTTTCATTATAGTAGAACAAGCAGAGCAAGTTCGTTATATTCAAGATCCTATAGATGAAGACCGGCATGTTGTTCTTAAAATGCCAACAAGAGATACGTATGATCTCAATTCCAAAAATTCATCTATTGGGAACATGGTGCCATAGGTTGAGCTATATACACACTAAGAATTAGATGAAAGAGGTTATTTTCGTGAGGGAGATGTTCAATGGGTTAGGCAAAGAGTTGAGGGAACAATAGTGATCATCAATCGAGAAGACAATGATGAGCAGATGGATGATGTTGATTAATAGTACTTTCTTTGACATGTTCTTATTGATTATGTGATTCTTTATATGGCTTTTGTTTTAGGGGCATTCTCATTTTGTCTGATTATGTGATTTCCCCTCGTTTATGTGTAACTATTACTTTTGATGAATGAAATATAAAGTTTGTTGAATTGAACTTATATGGATTGCAATTTTTTATTATGTGCGTATGTTAATTATCATGGAACTTAAGAAAAGATGTTAGCATTTTATGAATGTAAATGTTTTCTGAATAGGTAACTATAGCACCAAAGAGACCAAGAGACACCTTTATGGAGAGTATAATACCACGGGAGGTAGAATCTCGTTGACACGGTAACATCTTCCCAGACTCAAATGAATAATAAAGGTATGTATATGTTTATTTCTTTTTTTTTTAAGGTTATTTAAACATTTGTTTATTGTGTTTTTATAGATGCGGGTGGTACATCAAGTATTGTTAAAGGATGTGGAGTAGCTCATTCTGTTCGTGAGTGGGGCATAGGCCAGAGGTTGCATATTGAGTTTAACTCTCAGTGGCAACCAATAAACACAAATAAAGACAAATTAACCACCCAATTTTGGAATCATAGCAAAAAATGGCAACATGGCTCCATTGAATTGTCCTCGATGGCAAAATATGCCATCACATCTTTTGGATGTCATCTGGAAAAAAGTGAAGGTAATTTATTTTTTTAGAAATTCATAGGTTACATGCATATGTATCTCTACCTCCATTAATCTATTATAATTTGTTTTTGCAGGATAATATAGATGTTTCTTATGAGTATCGATCTCATTGTTTACAACATATTGAGAACCTTTGGCAGGATTGGAAAGCTCGTGTGAAGAGAGATTACTATAAAAAAATATGATATTGATGAGGACCGTTTAAAATTCACTCGTCCTAAAGTTAAGCCAGATTAGTGGTGTATTCTTGTAGCTTATTGGGGCATGGAACAGGCTAAAGTATGTGCCTAACACAGTAAAAAAATATGTGTAGATTTCACATTTGTTTGTTTCTGTGTTATAAGCTATATAATATAATTGTTGTTAACATTGTTTATATTTTAGGAAGCTACAGATAAGAATAAGGTAAATCGTCCACAATAAGTTGTACTTCATCGAAGAGGCCATATGTCATTTGCGTAGAAACGATAAGAGGTAAGTTATATTTTTTTGTTCAAATGTTTTCTACTTGTTGGTTATTAAGTTGTACTTATATCTCTTTACTAGTTGTATTAATTTAGTTCTATTTTTTTTAGATGATAAGAAATGGAGAATAAACTGATCGCATTAGTGTCTTCATGAAGACTAGAATAAAAAGTAATGGAGAAATAGGTGATGATGAAAGTGCAGAAATAATTGTAAGTTATTTAATATTTTGAACTTATATATTCATATACTATCTATGAATTAATTTTTACTGAATACTTTATCTCCATTAACTTGTTATTTATTTTCATTATGTTGTAGAGTCAATTTAATAAAAGTGTGTCTCAATTTTCACAAGACCAGCAAACTCAAAAAGTGAGAGAGGAGGTAGGCAATGTAATGGGACCTGATTATCGTGGTTACGCCCGGACATACGGTTTTGGTCCATCTCCAACTGATGTTCAAGGTAGCAGCTCATCTGATATTAACTTGAGGGTAGAGCTAGGTGCTTTACAACAAGAACATAAGAACTTGAAGGAGACACACAAAAACTTGAATGAAGTACACAACAACATGAAGATAATGTACGATAAAGTCTTTTCCTTTCTATAGGAGAGGTCTCCAGAATTTGTAGAGCGGTGGGTTACAAGACCGGTATTTACTTGTTTTTAAAGTTAAAAATGTAGTTTGACTTATATTTTTAACTTTTGTTTCATGTTTTTTTTTTTCCTTGAATAGGTCCTAGATGCTTCAAGTGGACACTACAATCGTTTCCAATATAATAGTCATGGAATAAACAACGTCACAAATAGTGAATCAAACCACAAGAATGAATAGGTATGTGAATGAAATTAAACAATTTGTTTCAAAGCACATAATGTTACTCAATGATTATGATCTTGGTTACAAATTTATTCTTGTAGGTGGATTACGAAGTTTTTTTATTTACTTATCAGATTTTGAGCTATGTGAAGGTTGTTGAACTATGTATGTAACTAAGATGTTAACTATTTTGTTACAAGATGTTGAACTATATGGATAATGATTGAATTATATTTGATTTGTTTATATTATGGCTGAACTATTTATGGGAGATATCTTCATATTTGATTTGATTTCATTATATTCATTGAATAATTAAAGAAATATATGAAAACATTTTTTTAGGACCCGTTAAATAATATGTAAACAACAAATAACATTAAACTAGCTTGTCTAAAAAAAAAAAGGCACATTTTACGGTTGTTTTGTGACTGTTGCAAAAATTGCAAACTATTTACAACGGTTCATTGTTCCATTTACGATGGTTTAATAAAAAAGTTATTTACCACAGTTTGAAAACCTTTTACGGTGGTTTTATGGTCGTCGTAAAAGTCCAACTATATACAATGGTTTAAAATCGCCTCAAAAAGGTATGGTGATCATCAATCCTGTTTCGTCGTCTGTTTTTACATCGAACAACCAAACCGTCGTATAAGAGTTTTTGCGATGGGCTTAAACCGTCGTTAAAGCTTTTACTTCGGTTACTTTTGCGGCGATTATGAACCGCTGTATAACCGCTGTACAAGGGTTTTTGCGACCGTTTCGGCCCGTCATAAATAGTCCTTTATGTTGTAGTGTTACTCATTATTTGAAGAGACGAGTGTGATAAAGTTATAATAATCACTAAAGCAAAAACTATTTTGACTATGTCTACATATGAGTACTGCATACTTGGACATTGCATACCTTTTTGTGGCCAGGGTAGACAGCTGTTACAATGTTACATGCATAATATAAAATGTTAGAATTTCAATGTCTTATAATGTCATAAGTACAGTTAGAATACAATTAACTCTTACAATTAAGTTTACATAATCTAATCTAATCTAATTTTATTAGATGAATATCAAATCATTTATTATGATTTTTCTTATTTATTATTATCTTATACTTAGTCAATGATATTTTGTCATACCAAATCATATAAATTAGTTTATATTTTACTAGTCATATAATTATATGTTGATCTTAGATGGTTATAAACATGACATCGCACAGTAAATATGTAATTTTATAAGTTAAATATAAAATTATATGTGAAATTACACCTGATATGGTTGCATAAATAGGTGAACGGTCAATTTGTTTTACCAAAAGTTCATCAAGTATATACCTTGGTAACATGAACCAATCACATTTAACTATTTTGCCAACTAGGATTTACCGGAAAATAGATCTTCCTTTTTGGATTGGGTTTTCATTTTTGACTTCTTGCTTTGAAGTTTGAACCCGTAACAAAATTTTTTGCCTTGGGCGTGTTAGTTTGCTAGTTGAATAGGACTTTCAACCTTTTCAATTTTGTGGGCCTTTTTACTATTGGCTCTTAAATTACTTCCCTCCTTTAGGACACACGCATTCGAGCAAGTACCATTTCTTCTTCCCCCTCGGCCCCCTCTCCTCTTCCTTTTTTAAAAAGAATTTGTTAATATCCTCGCTCAATAATCTTTTTCGATCACATTTCACTCAATATTTGTCAATCCATGGATACTTCTTTTGTCATTTTATCACTTTATCACTTTTTTCAAACAAACCCTTACTCTTTTGATTTTCTTTTTCATCATAAAACTTGGCCTAATTCTAGCAAATGAAACTATAATGTCGATTAACAACATAAAGAGAGAGAATAATTTCACACCAAAATATAAAATTTCGATATATTTATTCTGAAACTTCTCCAATTAATAAGTATTACATGTTTTATGAATTCCTAGTACAAAAAGAGAAGGGGAGAAGAACCTTTCCGTCCACAATTACAATTATGACACTTAGGATGTATTAATTTAGGTACGCTAAACCATTGAAGTTATTATTGAAATAATTTAATTAAACCCTTAAAATACATGGTTAAAATATTATTGACCACACATCTAATAGTGGGTGGCTAACTGTTACACCCTTGATTTTCGCACATGGCTGGCATAGCATGCCTTGCGCTATGCCATGGCTTGGAGGGGGCTGCAAGGGTGCATGCCCATGAGAAGCATACGGGTGAACGCTTAAGCAAGGTGAAGAGACGTTGCGTGGCATGATAGAGGCATTGATGCGCAAGGGGAAGCGCGAGGCAATGTGAACGCTGACACAGGGGGATGTGTAGCGCAACGGAACAATACGCATGCACGGGTAGCGAGCATAGTGTGACACGCACATGCGGATGGGCGTGGCACAGTGGGATAACATGCACGTACGGGTTACGAGCATGATGTGTGATGCGCACATGGAGATGGGCGTGGCACAATGGGATAACACGCACGTACGGGTTATAGGCATGATGTGTGGAGCGCATATAGGAGTTGGGCGCGACACAGCGATGCAACGCATACGTTAAGGGCAATGTAGCACATGCACGCATGCGGGCTGGGACGCTTGCGAGGTAGCGAGCACGCGCACGGGTAGCGCGCAACAAAGCAGCGATATGGCACATGGCATCGGGCGACATGGTGCGCAACAGCGGTTCATGGTGCAAATGGGCGTGTTAGTGGGCTTTAATCATGGCACATGTCCAAGAGGATTGTGGTTCCTAAAATTGAGGAAGTAGTGGGATGGAAGTTATTTCCTAAGGGGTAGGAAATGTAACTTCCCCACTAACTTAATGGTTGAGAGGGCTTAACCATGTCCTTGAGAATAGGAATGGTAGTGGGCGGTTATTTGGGAAGTTAATTCCTATATCCCATGTCATGATCCCACTCATGGGTAGTTATGCTCATGAGGGAAGTGGGAAGTTACTTGGCGGTAGCTATTTCCATGCCATGATCTACAATCATGGGTGGTTATGCCATGAGAGAAAGGAGGAAGTTATAGGTGGATAACTTCCATGATCTCCACTCATGGGAGAGTGGAGGATGTACGTGGCAGCGTAGGAGCGTGCCACCTCACCAAGTGGTTATACTTGTGAGAAAGTGGGAAGTTACTAGAGGTAGTTAACTTCTATGATCTCCACTCATGGGGGAGTGGAGGATGTATGTGACAGCGTAGGAGCGCGCCACCTAGCCTAGTAGTTGGGGATGTCAACTACATGGAACCTAGCAACTAGGGTTGTTGGTTGGCTATATATATGTACCAAGATGGGTGTGCTGGGAGGGGAACACTGAAGGAAGGTGGAACACACTCCGAGGTAAACACTCTAGGAGATGTCACCCTAGAGAGGGAGACACTCCAAGGTAGACACTCTATACTCTAGAGAGGGGAACTCTAGAGGAGAAACTCTACAGGGGTAGAGAACACACACAATACATGCCTAAGAGAGAAGCAAGGGAGTACTTACTCTAGAGAGGCAAACACTTAGCGAACGGAGTAGCTAATGTTAGTGTGTGTGAGTGTAAACACTTAGCGAACGAAGTAGCTAGTGTTAGTGTGTCAGTGTTTCCAGCACACATCTTAGGGCGGATTGTATTCTTTTCTTTGAGGCAATAAAAGAAAAGTTGGAAGTCGGTGCTTCCGTAAATCCTTTTGTGCATTTGTGAAAAATTGTGAGTTGAGTTACGCATATCTACGCATACCTTCGGTGAGAACCTCCAAAGCAGTTTATCGAGTAGCTGGCTAAGTAGGCGCTTAGCGCTATCGCAGGGCAATCCACATATCAGAAAAAAGTCCTGTGACACTAACCTTATTGACCCACTATCAATTCTTTCCTTATGAATTTTTTTAATACACACCAGTAGGCAAAAAAAAAAAAAAAAAGCCAAGAATATCCGAATAGATGCCACATGCGAATTAGACAATTTCCGTACGTTGAAGAATATATAGAGTAGATTCAATTATTTGAGCACCGGAAGTTAGAGGACGGGAGATCCTTCCGAAAAATTCCCGGTGGCTACCCAAGATCCATTGACTAACTTTAATCCCAAAAGTCTAACATAAGGAATCCAAAGGTATTTAAGGGCTCCAGTCACACACAAATTTTTAACGTAAGTGCAGCAGTCTTGCTTTCTTGGCCAGTCGACAACATGTTAAGACATGCAATCAGCGCATTGTTATCTGGCGTAGAGCACTCGTGCTAGGCTACGAAGGAAGGGTTATTAGTGATGATCAGAATAGTGAAATAGAGGAGAGGGGCTGTTGAAGATAATGCTGCGCCCTTTCATTAAGTCATATAGAGAATTAAATATTTGGTGTTAAACCCATATCTACAAGCGTAAGCTTTTACAAAAATAATAAACTTAACATGATATCAGAGCAGTCATGACCAAATGATTGTAGACTTGAGTCCCATCCGTATCGTTCAAAGAAGAGTGCTGTTATTCAAGCCCTCCAAAATCTCTTTCTTAGCCCTTTTTTAAATTATTGGAGATAATGTTAATATTGCCCTTTTTTAAATGTTTAATTTTTAATAAACATACCTAAAGGATGGTGAAACTTATCACCTTTCTTCTTCCTCTGTGTATGTCATTCATTAAGCAATTTGAATAAATTAAGTTTTTTGTTGTATATTGTTTTATTTATAATGTTCTTCTCAAGTTCTCTCACAATCAAAGAAAAACTCCAACTTGTACTTCTATTCATCAAAATAAGAAATTTATAACCAATAAATTTAATTTAATTTCAGTTTTATAAACAAAAATTAAACGCATATATACTATAATTGCTTTTCTTTCTCTTTTTTGTTATTTATGTTTGATTTTTCGAAATTCAGAAAGCTATTAAATCTTATTTTTATCTCTTTACATATCATATATCAAGACCCATGTAGAGAAAATAGAGAGATTGATCATTAAGGAAGACCCGTGTACAGAGATCCCAAAACTTCATAAGCAAACAGTAAACTCTATATTCTTCTCCTTATTCTTTAAAAAAAAAAAATTCTGTAGAAGAAAACGAAAAAAAGTGAAAGGATGAAGATGAAGTGAATAAATTTATAAGAAGGGTAATTTTGATAATGTGTCAAAATATTTTAAAAAATGAGCTTAAAAAGGGATTTGATGGGGCTTATAACAACACTCTTCAAAAATTAATTAAAAAGTTTTGTTTAGTCCACTTATAAGACCCATTGAGACATGTGAGGTTTGATCCATTGGATCTGATCCACCTTGCAAGTGCACTGGCCCCTTGTATGCGAGGGAGTATATTAGAGTATTAATTACTTGGTGTTAGGTACCTCCACAAATTTAAATTTTTGAAAAAGTGATAAACTTAGCAAGCCATATTTGATTAAACAACTTAGGTATGTGAATGTTAGGGATAAAGGGAACTTGGTGAAGGTGAAGTCTGCTTCCACATCGTTATATATATACAGAGGGAGAGAGAGAAGAGAGCTAGGTACCTGCGAATATAAATTTAAACATAATTAGTTACATTTTCAACACATTCTATATTGATATTCTATTATCCTCGTGGATCTCAATAATAGTTTAATAGTAGTGACAAGAAGATGCAAGACATTTTTTAATTTCAAAGTAAATGGTTGGGTGGCAATTGCACACGTAGTAGAACTATTCAAATTAAATTCTAAATTTCATTTGTTCTGATCTAATATTCTTGTAATGCTGAGAAAGTGAATGTTTTGAAATTCAATTGTTTTGCCATGGGGGCAGGTAGCCAAAGCAGTAGTCATCATTTCATCACCAAGCTCTTAACAGAACCAAATCTATATAACTCGGTTGCAAAAGAGAATTATATATAAATAAGTTCCTGGTTTATAGGATCAAATCCAGCTTCAATTAATTACGGATACAAAAATATAAAATTTATCTCTTTTCATGGTCTTAATTTAATTTACAATAATTTAAAGGGGAAAAATAGAACTCATAGAAGATAAACTCATTTTAAACCCATATATATGTACATATATATATAGTGATGGAATTAATAAAGATATAATGCTTTCAAATAAGCAAGGATTTGCTTGATTTTTGTGTATTGAATAAGGCAATAGAATAATTTTAGAATAGCAAAAATAAGATATTAGCTAGAAGCGCACATTGTTGCACTAGATCTGGCTTTATAGCTTATATTCAATAAATTTAAGATTTAATAACGCTAGTGGGATTTTATTTGATTTCATTTGCGTTGATTTTTTTGAAGTGAGGAACACATGGCTTTTTTTTTAATTTTTTTAATTTAGGTTTTAAAAGGAAGCTATTATACATCAAGTTGAAATATCGGATAATACAATTAATAATATGTAGTGCTAAACGTACAAACCCACTATACAATCTAATAGACATTAATGCATAATTCGCGTGACTACCAAAAAGTCAATTTTTATTCCTCAACGATAGTATTTATATACAATGATTTTGGTGGAAAATAATATTATTGGTTAAATACATCACAAGTGTTTACATGGACAAATCATATTTGACTATTTTGCTTGCTTAGGATGAACCTTTCATTCCTTTTTGTGACTTTCCTTCTACGATAGGCCTCCCCTAATTTGGGTTGGGTATTGACTTTATTTTGAACTTCTTGTCTTCTGTCCTTTAACCCCTTAAACTATAACTTCTTGCCTTGGGATTGTTTGCAACCGAGTTGAGCTTTGGGTCTTTTAAATTTATGGGCCTTTTCAATTTTGAGCCCTACATTGATTACTTAAAAAAAAAAAAAAACTTATTTAAGGTCTCTTTCTTGCTTTTTAATTTAATATTAACATATTATTTATATATTCCGATTATAAATAGATTGTAGATACGGTGGTATTGTTTATATATTAAATATCTTACCACTTAAAATACACAATATTATACATATAATCATTCTCTAATACGGACTCCCCAGTTAAGTTAATATCTAGACCACATACCATATGCATCCCACCCGCCTACATCTGATGGCTAAATTATTTTTTGCTAATATTTTTACATAAGAACAATAAACGGTGACAGCTTTTTAACCTCACGTGTTAAATGTTAAAGATACTTATTTATTTCTCTCTCTTTCTTCTCTCACTTTCTTCTCCTACAAAATCAGTCATTCCTTTTCTTCAACTCATCGATAAAGTAGTCCACGTTTTTTCTTCTCTATCAGCCCATGCTTTCATTTGTTTGCTTCACCATTCCATCTTTTGTTTTGCTATCTGAAGTTTTCATTTAAGTTTTAATTAATCTGATCTCAACTAATAGTTATTGACAAGTATTAGTTGTTTTTTTATCATAAAGTTAAAATGTTGTTGAGTTATTATTCAAATGATAGGCATTATTAATTGAATACTGAATAAAACAATGCTTGAAGTTCATTTTCTTTTCCTTATTCCCTATTATTCTATCAAACTTGAACTAACATTTGCAGCTCTCTATATAGACTACCATAGCAATTGCAGGTCTCTATACAGACTATGGGAGTTAATGGATCAAATATTATATTAGTAGAAAAGATAGATGTTGTCCATAAACTCTTATGCATGAACCCAAAATAATAAGAATCATAAGGTCTATCAAGATTGCGACCATTTCAAATGCATTGAAGATGTTATATCAGAGAACCATCGGTTAAGACGTAGAAGAAGATTGGAAACATAAAAGTTGAAATGTGAGAGGGAGAGAGAGGTGAAAGTTGAGAGAAAAGGGTGCCAAGTGATTCCTGTAGGTGAGAGAAAAAATAAATTAATTAGAAGGTTAAAGTGGGCCCACGCACTTTTCTTAATTGTAGCCTTCAGATGCGCTAGAATAGATCCAATGGTTATAGTTTTTGGTCCGGCTATTAGCTTAACAACAGGAGCCTGTATTAGAGAATGATTGTGTTAGGGGTGGTAATTTGACTCGTCGGATCCAGCGTCCTGGTGTGTGCTGTCCGGTGTGTGTCATAAGAAAGGAGCGGGGCAAGACCATTCCCAAAACTAATACAAACTCGTTGTTCAACCCCCGAGACTTGTTGCCCCGCCCCACCCTAACCCGCAAGACATGGGGGTGTATTGTAAAGTTTTAAAATTTTAGAACTTTCTGATACTTTTTTAGGTTATATTTGTTAAAATTTTCTTATATATGAATTCTTCATAATTTTACAAATAATACAAATACTTTGACAAAAGTCACATTTTAATTAATAATTATAAATCTTTTAGTATATTAACATCAATTTAGTCATATTATAATGACAAAATAAAATATTTGTATTTCATATTAATTAAATTTGTATAATATAGGCAATCTTGATATAGATTATTAAGTACTAATTAAATTATTGCAATATTAATAAGATTATTTCAAAATATATACCTTTAATATAATCAATTTATTATTTTCTAAATATATAAATAGAAATATGATAAGAACAATCTTATAACCTTAAATATATGATTTATCGTAATTTAAATTAATTAATTCAATTATTAATGTTTCATATATACATAATGTTAATTAATTAGTATATGTCCATCATATTATTATTATTAGATTAAAATAAAATCAACATACTATTGAAAAATTATTTAATTGTATTATCAATTATTTGAAAAATTGTCAATTAACTAGATTATAGGCAATAATATACTTTTAACATTATTTCTAATAGAGTATGTAACATTATTATTAATAAAATCAAATGGTAATTAGTGGTCACTATTTTCTTACATGATATAATTAATTTATACAATTACCATTTAGCTTGCATAATACCAATAAAAGTGAAAACTTACATAAACTTTATAGGTAATAGATTTTTTTATATAATATAAATTAACTTTAGTTATTTTAAGTTTATATACAATCACCATTTAGCTTATACAATGCAAATATAAATGAAAATTAATGCAAATATTTTTTTATCTAATATAAATTAACTTCTTTTAACATTTAATGATTGTCCAATAATTAGATTTGTTATGAAATATTTTAAGATATATATCATGTGTACATGTATTTTATTTTAGATTAAGAATAAATTATATTTATGTTATTTTAAAAATTTATAGATGTATGTGT
>SNVD02011650.1:0-58417 GCA_013180625.2 Boswellia sacra
TTTGTGGGTGATTTGAGCCAAATTATTATCCTTTATCATACCTTCACCCAAGCCAAACGTTACAAGCTTAATAAAGTCCTACTTGATCCTTGGTGTTGTGCATGTCTACATTAGTGGAGAGTGACTTGAAAAGCAAGCCTATGGAGTTTATTTATACACACATCTTCAATATTAAATATGATTAATTTTTATGCATAAAATCATCCAGGTTACAAGTGATTAGGTGAGAATGGCTCTACACACACACACTTGAGGAATTGAAGTGAAGCGAAACTAATCTTTTCGGATAAAATTGTTGATCAAGTGCATTATTTTGAAGTTTTCCTTGGGTTATAATTAAGTACAATCTTTGAGGCCTATTTACAAGATGAAGCATTTGTGTGTTTTAATTTTTTGTTGATTCTGTTTTGGTTTAGTTTTATTTCATATTGTCGTAGTTGCTCGAGGACTAGCAAAGTCTAAGTGTGGGGGAATTTGATAAGTGTCTATTTATATATCATTTTCATATCAATTCGTCCATGTTTCTTTGCTATATTCCTTGGTATTTTTATGTTTTTGTGTGGTTTTGATGTTTGTAGGAGTTTTGGAGCAACTTGCACAAAAATGGAGTAAAACCTTTCATTTTCACCTCTGCTAGTCAACCATCTTCTCGGATTTAATTGTATTGATATACAATGAACCCGATGACATATCATATACCGTTGAAAGCTCTCGAAGTCTACTTTTTGGAGAAATTTACGGTTTATGAATCCATTCAGTGTACCAAAAGTTGTAATCAAAACAGTGTGAGAAGTGTAGAAATGTAATTCCACACAATCACTGTAGCATGTATAATACGGGACACTGTAGCAGGTTACTGTAGCAGAGTATTTAAACACATTTTAGGGTTTTATTTTGATAACTTGAAGAGGGGAGAACGTGGTGGAGGCTGCAGCTGCAGCTCTGGAATTCTTTCATCTCTTGGAGTTCTTGAAGGAGAAAGGAAGCTTGGAAAGAGGAAGAACTACAATCCAAAGAGAATTACATCAAATTTGCTAAGTTTTTCCCTTCCCTTTCATTTTCTGGAATGTCTCCATGTTGTATTGTATTTACCACGTTCTTAAACATGTGTAACTGAATCTGAATTGGTTGAGGGTGATTTCAAAGCCCCTGATATGGTTTTTGTAAGTTGATTGTGTAAGGAATTGTTATCCAATTCTCTAATTGAAGTTGCTTGTATTCTCCCATATTTAATGCTTATGATTGCTTGCTGGATTGTATTTGAGTGGCCAACTGAATATAATCTGGTTGTGATTTATTGCTAGACTAGAAATCTTGATCCGTAATTGTCTTGAATTTCTAATCATTAGTAGCAAAATTGTGATCAGAGATTACAATTGGAGAATATAACCTAAGTTAAATAATCCGAGCTTGTATGTTTATTGCTTAGATCAACCTATCTTTCTTATCGTAATGCATCCATTGAATTAAATTTAGAGAGCTTGTTCTAGGTTGTTTAATGGATAGAGATTAAATAAAGAGCCTGTTTTGTTTAACAACAAAGTAAGGAAAGATTGGGATAACAGAGCTTGTTGTTATCTACGGTTGATAATTTCAATGGTGTAATTGGATGACAATTCTACGATTAATTCACAAATCCATATCTTGTGGTAGAGAAGGATCCCTTAACCAGCTTTCTCTCATTGATTTTTCATTCGAATTAACTTTCTGTTATGTTATTCTTCATTTGCATTATTATTTCACTTAGTTAATCAATCAACAAATTCAATTAGAATCAATCCTCGTGGGAACGATATCTTACTTATCACTTTATTACTTGTGCGACTAGTATACTTGCTAGTTTCGAATGCATCAAGTGTCGAGCACTCTAACAGACTCCACCCGAATGTACCTTTCTGACAGAATTTTTCATAAAAAACGGTGCTACCTTGGGACTTATTTTAGAAATTATATTGAAGGTTTATAAGCATATACATTGGACCTTGGATGGGTCGTTTTGGATACGAATCCAAGGAGAATGCGGATATGAAATTCTATGTGTTGGACCTTGGATGGGCTATCTTGTGTACGAATCCAAGGGGAACACGAATATAAACTTGATGTGTTGGACCTTGGATGGGTCGTCTTATGTACGGATCCAAAGGAAACACGAATATAAACTTGATTTGTTGGACCTTGGATGGGTCGTCTTGTGTACGGATCCAATGGAAACATGAATATAAACTTGATGTGTTGAACCTTGGATGTGCCATCTTGTGTACGGATCAAAGGGGAACACGAATATAAACTTGATGTGTTGGACCTTAGATGGCCCGTCTTGTGTACGGGTCCAAGGGAACACCAATATAAACTTGATTTGTTGGACCTTGGATGGGCCGTAGGGAAACATTAGATGAAAGAGTTTGATTGTTAAGTGAATAAGTGATACCTTGATGTGTGAATGAGGATGATTGCTTGACTTATTATAATTGGTTGTGTAACTATGTGATTTAGTAATGATTTGAATGCTTGTGATTTACTATAACGTTAGAATCTTTCCTATTAGGCTATATGCTTACCCCCTCCCTCCACAAGTATACAAAAATATATTTGTACTAATGGTGTTCCAGAGCTTTCCTTGGGAGTTTGGGCGTTTACATGTATACGATGGTTTTGGAAAAATTTGACTAGCCTAAATTGTGATAGGAAATTTTATTATGTGATTATCAGCCCATGTTCTAAGTGTGGTCATCAATGTATGTAAAGTTTATCTTGAACAAATAGCCAGATGTCGTAATGGATTCATGTGACATGTATAAATATATGTATGAATTGGAAAATGAAAAAAAAACATGAGATATTGATGATGTCTTTTTATTATTTTTATAAATCAATAACCCTTAAAGTCTCTAAATAACAGATTTTAGGGCGTGACAGAAGATCTATGGTATTAGATTTCACCTAAGTTATCCGCTCCAATATTTTAATTCAATAAAATCAATGTTTATCCACTTGTTGCCAATCAGTTTCACTAATGTGTTTGTTAATCTTTCTCAAGTAAAAACAATGTATGTTTTATAGGGAGAATTACATCTTTGTCATTAGTACAAATATCTTTGTCTAATAACCTATAAACACTCATTAAGCGTAGGAAATTATATACAGTTGCACAAATTATATAAGCATTAAGCATATAATTAATTCACTTAATAAGAATTGAATAAACATCAATATATTGAATTAAAAATAATTAGAATTTCCAACTTGATTACATCCTAACCCTAGAAAAGAAAAATAGTTCATAATGAAAAAGAAAATGACACAAAATTGAATTGAAAGCATTAGATTTCAAAGAGAGAAGAAAAAACTAGAAATTTTGAAGACTTCTTGATAGATCAAACTTGATTTAAGCCTCCAATGATTGTAATCCAGTTCTTTGGCCTCCAATGCACCTCTAATAACTTCTATTCTAACCTAGAAATGACCTAAAAGACATCTATTTATACCATAAAAGGAGAAGTCCAAATCCAAGTCAAAATAGGACTACAAAAAATTTTCGAATTCGAACTTGTGCTGGAGTGGGGCTGCTATTGTGTAGGAGCGTAACATCTTTGTCTGAAATTTGAATGGTTGAAAATACACCTATGTAGGAGCATAATCTGACTTTGTTTAGGAGCACAAACTCTCTAATTTGAAAAACCTAATTTTGCTTAGACTTACGCTGCTGCGCGATCTATCTTGCGTTAGTAAGCAACCTGCTGAACTTCAAAATTCAAGAAATCTTCCAATTTGCATCCTTTTCATCCAAATCTTGATCAGTTTTCCTCAATCTCAAATTAAATTACCTTTTAATTGCAATTGACTCAATAACACATTAAATTCCAAAATTTACTCAAAAACTAATCAAAAATTAAACTTAGAGTTATCAAACTAGTGAATAAAATTCAACTGAAAGATACCCCCAAACTTAATATTTTGCTAGTCTTAGAGCAAAACAAGAGAAGAACAAAAACAATTGACAAACAAAAACTTCAAATAACGGAAAAGAAACAAAATTAAATCAAAAACTAATTTGCTCAATTTGACTCTCTACTTAACACTGTGACTGGTCTAAAAAATTGCATGCTTCATAACTCAAAAGAAATTTCAAACTTGCTACTCATCTAGCATTTCAACTCAAAATCAATCGAGCTCATTTCCAATTCCTGAAGTGTGTGTGTGTGATTAACCACTCTGATCGAATCATTATTTGCATTTCAAATGAGATTATGCAACAAAATGAATCAATTCAATCTCTAGATATATTTGCAATAAAGCTTTGGATTCCATAAGCTTGCTAGTTATGCTACTCTCCACTAATGTAAACAAACACAGCCCCAAGGATCAAATAAGACTTTACAAAACTTGTAATGAATGGCTAGGGTGAATAGGGTATGACAATGGTCAAAATGCGATTCAATTTACTCATAAAACATATAAATCCTTCAAAACAACATGAAAATTCAACTCTCATTAACCACTTTCATCAAACAACTCCCCCAAACTTGAATCAAACTCACCCTTTTTTGCGTTTCAAACTTCCACTCAACTCATCTTGATTGTACTCACATGACCATACTTTGAGTTCATTCAGTTAATCACAAAATTTTCTCTCTTTTTTTTTTAATTTTAATGGATAGTGCAATGTTGATTTCTTTAAACTCTCTTTTTAGTTTGTGTAACAAGTTTTCAGCTAGTAACTCTCAAGCTAGTTGTCTTTAAGGTACTTGATGTTAAAACATCCCTAAGAACCTACCCGCTCAAACTAAAAAGGCTATGAAATGAACTTATCTACAATTTTTTTTAGGGAGAGATACTAATGCAAAGAACTAAAATTTCAAGAAATTGCAATCAAACTCTCAATATATTGTCAAAACATCTCCTATCCTCCCTTATGTACCCTTATGAAAACCAAATAACAAGTTTTGAATTATTTACATGCTTTAAGTAAGGTACACTATTTAGATATATGCTATATAAAACTGGGTTAAATTTCTGAGTTGTTTACGAAAATTGCTTAATAAGGCTCAAAGAGGACAATTAGGGGTAAAAATGTCAAAAGGTTAGCTTGAAAAGGCTCAAACAATCCGAGAATGGCCTCAACCATTTTCCTAGTGTTGTGTTGTCTATGAGTTCGTCTCAAGCAACAATCAAATAATTTTTAAATCCTTTTGAAATCTAATGAAACATTTAAATTGCATAAGCTCTCTCTAAATCAACAAACAATTTCAATGATCATGGCTCTTATGTGCTGAATTTATTTTCAAGGAATTGAAAATGAAACAAGACTAATAAGTCAAGCACACAGATTTCATGCAAGAATTTTTCAATTTATAAGAGTTATCCAATTCAGAATCATCATCCTGTCATTGGCCATCACAATGGAAGCAAAGAATTTTCTTTTTAATTAAATAAACTAGACATTACGCGTGTAAACAAACTTAAAAACAAAAGACAAAAACTAAACCAGAGACAAGGGACAACAAAAATAAAAACACAATACCCCAAACATAAGAAGCACAGTGCCCTCAATGTGTAAAAAAGCAAAGAAAAGAAAGCAAAATGAAAACAAGGAAACTTCCTTAAAAGCTTAAGAAGCGGCAGGATCCACATCATCATCATCATCATGTTGAAGATCATCCCCCAAAATGTCACCAAGATCAGCACCAACATCATCATGTGCACTAGTGAACACAAAATCATCCTCGTGGGTGGTGTCATTGTCATCCATCTCCATATCAGTATAGAGCTATTCAGTAGGCTGGCAGGCATTCTCAGCAAAAAGTTGAAGAGGGGAGATAAGTCGGGTGAAGCCCTTTGACTGATGAAAAACTATTGGAATGCCTACTGATTGGCCATCAAATACGTAGACACCTACCTAACATAGGTGATATCCTAATAAACAGTGGTGAGCTCGTGTCGAGTCTCCTAGAGATCATACTCAAACGTATTCATCTCTGCGCAAGGGTCAAAGGATGAGATTATGGAAGTGAGGACTGAGAGGAAGAAGAAGCATGTGGCTACTGTCTCAAATTGGCCCAAACCAACCCATGCTCAAGGATATGAAGGAATTTTAGGTTAATGGTAGGCCATGATGGTGATTTTTCTTTCGCAACATCAATAACTAAACCAGTTGTTTTGCAAAGAGAGGTGATAAGAGATGAGTATGGGAGTCCACTCGTAGTCTTGCTGCGGAGACAGTGGAGGATGTTATTGGTGATCAATCATCCCATGTTAATCGACATTCCTAGTTGGTAAGCATAAATCAAAGTAGACTGCTCTTTAGAAACCTCTCTATGACGAGTATTAGGCAACATTTTCCCACAAACAAATAAATTCAAGGCCGTAACTATGCACTTGTCATGCACGTAACATATATATATATAAACTAAGCAACTAGTGGCTTAGTGCTTTTAATTTTAAATTGGCACCTGGAAGCTGCCTGCCTTATTATCTCAATTTAGTAGCTTGTGAGCTACTTGCTTTATTCGGTGGAAGAAATTTAGATAACATTCATATGGCTACTTTCTTATTTTATCAACCCGGGAACAAAATTAAGAGCAAATGAGAGAAACTAAGAGAAAGAATGAAGGAAAAAGAAAAGAAAGAAAGGGAAAGGGAAAGAAGGAGAAGAAAAAGGAAATAACATAAGGGATTTTATCGATTGTTTTGATAGTGTAATGGTTATGTGATATTTGATGAATTTTAGAATTGTTTAATTTGAGATTTTAGTTTACATTACATTTAATATTGATTTTGAATATATTGTTATAACTAGTGACCGTATAAGTGACTAGTTTGAGGATTCAGGTGTTAGTCAAATCTAAATATCCATATACTGTGAGTGGATAAATTTTAAACGGATAAATGTTTATTAAAAATGTTTGACATGCCATGATACTTTATTGAAATTGAATATTTTTAATTCTGTTATTAAGCATGTGTATATAATATGTATACAGATTTGAGTTGAATGGCATTTAAATGTTTTTATAATCTATCAGAGTCAGTATGAGGATGGCATATGGAATTATAATTATTCCACCTAGGTGTTGATGCGGTTCCACTAGGTCTAACTGCGCCACCTGCGTGTTGATGTGATTCCACCATGTGTGATTGTATCACCTAGGTGTTGATGTGGTTTTACTAGGTGTGATTGTGTTATCTGGGTGTTGATGTTGTTCTATCAAATTGATTATACAACCTAAATGTAGATGTTTTCCATCAGGTATGACTAGTTAAGTCCTAAGAACTAGATCGGTGTGGTCATTTTGATATGACAGATGTTGTATTTAATAAAAATCAATTGCATCGTTTGGGAATCATACCAATACTCCTATGAATTGATATTCGTACGATAACTTATGATATGGAGAGTATATGTTTGATAATAGTGAAAAGCATATGATTTAATATTTAATATTTAAATATCTCTGAGAGGTATGTTTATACCTTGAAATTGATTTCTTTAAACGATTGAAATATTTTTATTATTGAAACTAATATCCACAAACTGAGCTTTAGCTCACTATTTTCCTATGTTTTCCCATTTTCTCTCCTAGATTGTTGTAGGCTTTAATGCAGTTTACTGACCACTTTTATTAGGTTGGCCATGTGATGAGTCCACAATGGGACCTACTCTTTTGTAATTTATGTTCATATGTACATGTTTATCTTTCACAAGCATGTGTTAAATATGGTATGTGTAAAACATACTTGTAAAATACTGTGTGATTTTGCTAAACTATTGTAGTAGGTCAGAGACCCATAGATATTGACTTTCAGTTTCCTCTATAAGAGGGATATGGAATCCAATAGTGGTTCTGTGTTATGAGATTTTGGAGTATTTTCTAAGTTGTTGTAATATGATAAGTTAGAGAAAAATGAGAGAAATTCTGTCAATTTTTTAATTATAAAACAATGTTTAAATTTTTTTATGTTAATATGCGCAATGAAGGCTCGATGAGTCAATAAGTAGTAAGACTCATTCTGATTATTACTTTCTTAGGAGCACCCGAATCCTAGGAACAGGGGTAGTTGGGACGGGTCATGTCAATTTGGTATCAGAGCCTAGGTTTTAGATTTTGTAGACTCATGCATGTCATGCATATGGATGGTTATTAAGAAAACATGGTTTTGTTTTATTTGTATAGTATAAGTTTATATGGCCAACCCTGCACAAGACCTATAGCTGGACCAAGAACACCATTAAGAGAAATAGAAAGGGAAAATGATGTATCCCCTAGCCCTGGTCAGGCACCACCTGTTGTTCCTTAAATGGGATAGTTTATGGATAGATTAGATTGACTAGTGATTAGCAGTTGTTAAAATCAAACACAGGGACATCAGGGTATGGAGAATACTATTGAACGTGTTAGTAGTCTCGGGGCTAGAAAGTTTGATGTTTTTGGAAATTTCACTGAGGCAGAAACTTGGTTGACTAGAGTGCAACGTATATTCAAGGTGATAAGATTTACTGATGACTAGAAACTATTGTTTGCTATATTCCTATTAGAAGATAAAGCTTACCATTGGTGGAGGTCAGTCTAGAATAAACATAGAGATCCTACAGAGATTACATAGCCCATATTTTATGACGAATTTTCTGATCAATATCATCCCAAAGTATATCAGGATACCAGAAAGAGTGAATTTTACAAGTTGGAGTAGAGTGACATAATTGTGGAGAAATATGTGAACAAATTTATCGAACTTTCTAGATTTGTTCCATTAGCTATTAGAGATGAGAGAGAGAGATGTGGAACATTTGAGGAGGGACTCAGAGAAAGACTTAAAATTATGAGGAATTTTCTGATCAATATCATCCCAAAGTATATCAGGATACCAGAAAGAGTGAATTTTACAAGTTGGAGTAGAGTGACATAACTGTGGAGAAATATGTGAACAAATTTATCGAACTTTCTAGATTTGTTCCATTAGCTATTAGAGATGAGAGAGAGAGAGAGAGATGTGGAACATTTGAGGAGGGACTCAGAGAAAGACTTAAAACTTCAGTGACTGCAGGAGTATATACAGATTTTGGGAAGCTAGTAGAGGTTGCTATGAGAGTTGAGAAGAGTCTTGCAACACCAGAGAAAAGAGAACCACCGCAATTGGTTGACAGGTGGTCCTAATAATAGGATGCCTAGAAGGGAAGGCAGTTTCTCTAGGTACTCCAGTGAGCAGAGTCAGGGGAAAAGTTTCCAGAAAGGCCAGACACAGACTATAAGTCAATAGTCAGTATACAGTAATGTTGTTAATCAGAACCCTTGTGATAGTAGACAGTAAAGTAGTGGTACTAGTGAAGGTTCATGACCTTAATGTGCTATATATGGTAGATATCAAGTGGGAAAATGCCACAGACGAACATTAGGTTGTTATCAGTGTGGCCAGATTGGGCATTTGAGGAAAGATTGTCCACTATTGTTCTAGAGAAGTGGTTCTACACAGAGAACTGATTCACAGAATCCTCATAGTGGTAGGTGGATAGTATCAAAGATAGAAGTGTTCTCAGTTTGAGGGAGGATCTTTATCTACTGGTAAAGGTCAGACAGTTAGATCACCAATCCAAGCACGTGCATATGCTCTTACACAACAGGTTGCACATTCTACCCCAAACGTCAATACTGGTATGTTAATTATCTTTGGTCATGATGCTCATATTTTGATTGATCCTGGTTCTATTCATTCTTTTATTTCATATACTTTTGTTACACATGTCGATATCGAGTTGAAACCATTAAAGTGTAGCTTGATAGTAGCCACACCTATGAGAGAGATATTATTGATCAAGAATGTATACAGAGAAAGTACTGTTTGGTGGGTGATCATGAGTTAGAGATAGATCTGATTCCTCTTGATATACATGATTTCGATGCTATATTGGGTATGGATTGCCTTCTAAATCATCATGCTATTGCTGCTAGACATTTACTTAGAAAACAATGTCCAGCTTATCTTGCTTATATTATTGATACCCGAATCAGTGAAGCCAAGTTAGACGATATTCTAATTGTGAGAGATTTTTCACATGTGTTTATTGATGGTCTTCCAGGATTGCCATTTGTTAGAGATTTGATTCCTTGAACAGCTCCTATATCTATTGCACCATACAAAATGGCTCTATCAGAGTTGAAAGAGTTGAAGGGTCGGTTGCAAGAATTGGTAGATAAATATTTTATCAGTCCTAATGTGTCACCTTGGGGAGCATCGATGTTGTTTGTAAAGAAGAAGGATAGGACTTTGAGACTGTATATTGATTATAGATAGTCGAATAAGGTTACTATACGTAATAAGTATCCACTCCTATGTATTAATGATTTTTTTGATCAGTTACAAGGCGCCGGGTGTTTTCTAAAATTGATTTGCATTCAGGTTACGATCAATTGAGAATTAGCTATGTGGATGTTCCTAAAATGACATTCAAAACCCGTTATGGACATTATGAGTTTCTAGTGAAGCCATTTGGATTGACTAATGCTCCGGCTACATTTATGGATCTCATGAACAGGGTTTTTCTTTCCTACCTGGATAAGTTTGTTATTGTATTTATTGATGATATTTTGATATAATCCTAGAATGAGACATATCATGTTGAGCATCTCAAAACTATTTTGTAAACCTTAAGAGAGAAACAGTTGTATGCCAAATTCAGTAATGTCAATTTTGGCTGAATAGATTTGCATTTCTAGGCCATGTGATTTCAGCTAAAGGAGTATATGTTGATCTTTAGAAAGTGGAAGTAGTGGTAATGGGAACGTCTTTCTAATGTGACAGAAATTAGGAGTTTTCTTGGTTTGGCTAGATACTATAGAAGATTTGTTGAGGGATTTTCTAAAATAGTAGCACCGTTTACCAGATTGACTTAGAAGAATGTGAAATTTGAGTGGAAAGATAATTACGAACAGTGTTTTCAAGAACTCAAAGCTAGATTACCTTCTACACCTGTACTTGCTTTACCATCTGGTTTTGATGGGTTTGTGGTTTATAGTGATGCATCTAGACAGGGGTTAAGTTATGTCTTGATGTAACATGGTAGGGTAATAGCTTATGCTTCTAGATAGTTGAAGAAAAATGATTTGAATTATTCGACACATGATTTAGAGTTTGTAGTAGTGGTTTTTGCACTTAAAATTTGGAGGCATTATTTATATGAGGTTACTTGTCATATTTATACTAATCATAAGAGTTTGAAATATTTGTTCACTTAGAAAGAATTGAATCTTAGATAGAGGAGATGGTTAGAGCTGATTAAAGACTATGATTGTACGATTAATTATCATCTAGGTAAGGCTAATATTGTGGCAGATGCACTTAATAGGAAATGTTCTAGGCTAGTGGCTTATATGAGGATAGCATATCTTCCATTATTGATAGAGTTAAGATGCTTGAATGTTGATTCAGCAGTGGATGATTCGGGTGCATTACTTGCTAGTGTTCAAGTTCGACCTACTTTAATTGATCAGATACAGGAAATGCAGTCACATGATCCTTATTTAAAAAAGTTGAAGAACAAAGTATAGAGTGAACTACATGCAAACTTCTCATTAAGAGATGATGGGACTTTGGTTATAGGAAATAGACTTAGTGTACCAGACAAAAAGAGTTAAGAATGAAAATTTTAGAAGAACCACACAGTGTAGCCTATGTTATGCATTCGGATAGCACAAAAATTTATCGTACCTTGAAAGAATACTGATGTTGGCAGGGTATGAAGAGAGAGACTGTAGAATTTGCATCTAGATGTTTGGTTTGTTAGCAGATTAAAGTTGAACATCAGAGATCAGCTAGACTTGGTCAACCCCTTTCTATTCCCGAATGGAAATGGAAGCACATTACGATGGATTTTGTTATTGGACTTCCTCATACTCGGAGTAGACATGACAATATTTGGGTATTTGTTGATCAGCTTACTAAATCTACATATTTATTACCTGTTAAAGCTAAATATTCTTTAAATAGACTTACTGATATATATGTTAGGAAGATAGTACAACTTCATGGTGCACCGGTGTCTATAGTATTAGATAGAGATCCTCGATTTACATTTAGATTTTGGCCTAATTTACAGAAGGCTTTAGGTATTAGATTGAATTTCAGTACAGCTTTTCATCCACAGACAAATGGACAATCAAAGAGGACTATATAGATTCTAGAGGATATGTTATGAGCGTGCGTAATAGAGTTTAAAGGGAATTGGGACGTGTATATGTCTCTTATGGAATTTGGTTATCACAATAGTCACCATTCAAGTATTGAGATGGCACCATATGAAGCACTCTATGGTAGGAAATGTAGAACTCCAGTATGTTATGATGAGATAGATGAGAGAAAGCTATTGGGTCCATAAATTATGCAAGACAGAAATGATAAGATCCATGTTATCAAAGACAGACTGGAGGCAGCCTAAGACAGATAGAAAAATTATGCAGATAAATGCAGGAGAGAACTATAGTTTCAAATGGGTGATAAAGTTTTCTTACATATTTGACCTTGGAATGATGTACTTCAATTGAAGAAACGAGGCACATTGACTCCATGATATATTGGGCCATATAAGATCATTGAAAGAGTTGGTTTTATTGCATATCGGTTAGCATTACCATTATAGTTATCTAGGATCCATGATATTTTTCATGTTTTTATGCTTCGTAAATATATATCGGATCCATCTCATGTATTAGAATAACAACTAGTGGAATTGGAAGAAGACTTGTTTTATGAAGAACAATCGGTTGATATTATGGACCGCAAATAGCAGATACTTTGTACTAAGACCATCTTACTAGTTAAGATATTATGGAAGAACAATGGAGTAGAGGAAGCTACTTGGGAATGTAAGGATCAGATGAGAACTCAGTATCCATTTCTTTTCCATTCATGTATAAGAATTTCGAGGACAAAATCTTTTTTAAGGGGGGAAAATTGTCATGCACCTTATATATATATATAAACTAAGCAACTACTGGCTTAGTGCTTTTAATTTTAAATTGGCACTTCGAAGTCGCCTGCCTCATTATTTCAATTTAGTAGCTTGTAAGCTACTTGCTTTATTCGATGGAGGACATTTAAATAACATTCAATTGGCTGCTTTCTTATCTTATCAAGCCGAGAGCAAAATTGAGAGCAAATGAGAGAAGCTGAACGAGAGAAGGAAGGAAAAAGAAAAGAAAGAAAGGAAAAGGGAGAGAAGGAGAAGAAAAATGAAATAACAGAGAGGATTTTATCGATTATTTTGACAGTGTAATGATTATGTGATATTTGATGAATTTTAGAATTGGTCTATTTAAGATTTTATTTTATATTGAGTTTAACATTTATTTTGAATATATTGTTATAATAGTGACCATGTAGGTGACTTGTCTGAGAATCCAGGTGTTAGCCAAACATAAAAACCCATATAATGTGAGTGGATAAATTTTAAACAGATAAATGTTTATGAAAAATGCCATTTGACTTGCCATGATACTTTATTAAAATTCAATAATTGTAATTGCATTATTAAGCATGTGTATATAATATGTATACAGATTTGAGTTGAATGGCATTTAAATTGATTTTATAATCTGTCAGAGTCGATATAAGGATGGCATATGAAATTATAATTATGCCACTTGGGTGTTGATGGGGCATTGATGTGTTTCACCAGGTGTGATTGTGTTATCTAAGTGTTGGTATTGTTCCACTGGATGATGTTTTCCATCAGGTATGACTAATGAATTCCCAGATACTAATTCGGTGTAGTTGTTTGATATGACAAATGTTGTATTTAATAAAAATCACTTGCATTATTTGGGAATCATACCAATACTCCTATGATGTGATATTAGTATGATAACTTATGATATGAAGGGTGGGTCTGGCTACAATACTACTGATAGAGGGGTACATCAGTTACTGTAGCGATACTGTATATAACGAAGGCGGATGACTGACACTTGGCAGCAATTCGATGAAATAGATAAAAGAAATAAAAAGCAAAGAACCCGTTTTATTAACCGGCTAGGCTCCCGCCCAATGTCTACAGCACTCCTGCCAAAATTATAATAATATTTTAACAATTAGTATTTTCCTATAAAAGTTGTAAATAACAAATAAAAATCATAGACCATTATGTAAAAGTCATAAACCTCGAAGAAAAGATTAAAAACAAAATTTTTGTTCACATGAAAAGGAGACAAAACTCAAATTTCAAAAACTCGTAATCATGTGTATAAAAAGTCATAATTTTCGTGTAAAATTTGTAAATAACTTGTAAAATGATACTATTATGTAATGTAAAATTTTAACCAAAATTACTATTCAAATGTGTAAAACAGGCCACTTCTATATAGTGTAAAAATCGCAATGGACAAATAAACGTTATCTAGTAATGTGTAAAAGTCATAAAATTAAAATGAAAAGTTATAATCGACATAACTATTCACATGAAAGGGACAAAACCAAAATTTTTAAAAGCAATAAGTGAGCATATAAAAGTAGTAAACAAGCCTGCAAAAGTAAAAAATGGCTTACAAATAGTCATAATTCACTATTTCATTTTAGCTATTACTATAGAAAATCACTGTTTTATTTTGTAAAAATATCCCTCATCATTATTGTGTAAAAGTTGTAAATAGCAAATAAAAATCGAAAACAAACTTGTAAAAGTGGTCAACCATGAATAAAAAGTAGGAAATAACAATATTGTTGAGAATATTTATGTTGAAACCAAAATTTATCGTAGACGTAAATGAGTGTGTTAAAAAGGTTAACTTTCTTGTAGAAGTTATAAAGGATATATAAAAATTCCTAAATGTACTTTTTTTTTTACCATTAAAATGACCAAAATATTGTACATGTTTGACAAAAATACCCTTTCATAATATAGTATAAAAATCATAAAGAATAAATAAAAGCCGTAGATCAATGTACAAAAGTTATGAACCTGAAATAAACATATATAAATTACGTTACTGCCATGATCAAAGGTACAAAAGCAAAAGTTTTAAAAGATATAAACAAATGTGTAAAAGTGGCATGGTAGCTTGTAAATTTCGTAAACGGCATGTACAAAGTCGTGCATCATCTATTCCATTGATTGCTTTTATAGCCAAATGTCACTATTTAAATTTGGTAAAGTGACGAAAATAACCATAAACTATTCATTCACTATAAATTTCATAAACACGAATAAAAGTTGTAAACCTAGTAATTCTCTTCCAACATCAAGGAAATAAAAATTTAACTCCAACCCTGACCCAAACCATTGGCCACTAGCCTTCTTCAAACCTTAAATGGAAACCTACGCATTGAGCCATATAGACTTGCTCACTAGAGCCACCATTTTTTCTATCTTCTTCACTGAAAGTACAATGTACAATAGAACCCCAACTTTGTCTCTTTGTTCAGAGTCATCTAAGCCACCAGATGTTCGCGATCACGTGCCCTTCCAATACAATATATCATCCTACTGACATCGTCATTCGAACCCATGTTGAATATAAGCACAACAAATCTCCTGGAGAAGGTACCTCCATTGGTATCCCCTCTCATATTACAGATGTTGTAATAGAGGTTTTCGTACTGATAGAAAAGGTTTGAATCGTTCATTCATCCTGGATCTAAGCTCCAAGTAGCCAGGTATTTGTGTTAATCTAGTTTTCCCCCCCTATCCCCATTCACAACCTCGCCCGCCTCATGGCCAGCTCCGGGTTTTTTAGATATTTATCCCACTGCCTTATGTGGGAGTGTAAATAGGTGGTGCAATTGAGTGTTTTTGGAGATTCCACGTTTGCCTTTTCCCCCACAATTTTAACAGTGGAGATATTGCAATGGTTCAATACGTGTGTTGGTAGCGGTAAGTTCGTGTTGTTGCACTTATTGGTCTGGGTTTTGTTAGTATGGTTGGCAATCTGTATTATGGCTCTTGACTTTGATTTGTTTGACGAGTGTCTTTGATTAATTTTATGTCTAAATTGGATATTGAGTGTACAAATTTCCATGATGTGTCGTATTTTATAGATTCTTCAGAATAATTATTGAAATCCTTGATCTAGCAACTCAAGGGTATTACAAATGATCACTTTGTATTGGTTAATATATTTCTATTAGTTTGTTGAGTCTTCAGTGTTGGGAATATTAATAATAAATTTAGATAATATAAGTAAACAACAGGATATTAAAGAAATAACAAAATATGAATTAGATTAATATATTAAATAAATAGAACAAACAAAGAGATAGAGTAAGAAATATGTGGCTTGAGCACTTGACAGGCATGTCGAAGGCATTGTCCTAAAGCCAAAGAGTCCTCCCCTCGTGCAGGTCAAATCGGTACTCAAGGACTCCAAGATACAACCCAGTGCTCATAGCCTATCTTCTCGATGAACACGATCACCGGAAGAAAATAACCTGTCTTCATGTATCGCGGTTGCTCATAATCATCGAATACTCAAAATATATCATGTCAATGTTAGAACCTTTGAGACTCCTTTATATAGTAATCCCGTAGCTTAGGTAACTTACAAATTAATTCTTGTAACTCCCAAGCCATAAGTTCTTAATAAAAGCATGAACGTTACAAATAATAAGTGTTGTAACGTTCATGTTTTTATTATACTGGTAATGTATGAAATTAATCTCAAAATAAATATTGTAACTCATGGTGTAAATATTTGTTTTAAACCTTTTATCTTCAACATTCAATGAGTGTTTGTTAGCAGAAATATATATGTCTTCATGGTGATCTATGGTTGTTGACTGAATCTATGGCAATTGATTTGTTATGGGTTGCATATATGTAATTTGAATATTGTTTTTCTCTGCTAATTTTACGATCCATTGAAGGTTTGCTCATCCTATCAATCTCTATCTTTGTTATAGTTAGGTTGCAAGTGGTTTTCAAAAAAAATTTGCATAATCGATCACATTTCACTGAAAAGCTTATCATTGGCAGCTTCTTGCTTTTGAAATTAAAGAAATTCTAATGTATGACATCTTTGCGCAGCCATCACAGTATGGAGGTGGTATTAGTGTGGAACCTGCTTTTGAAGCTCATGCTGGGTCTGTTTCACTCAGTTAATTTGTTCTTTTTGATTCATTCCAACTCTTGGTTCAGCTCTTTGCAATTTCTACGTCATCTGTTAACTGTTTTTGCTTCTACACTCATCCTTTTCTATATGGTCAAGCACTTGCTTCTTGGTAGCAGCACAATTTATGTACAAGTTTACAATTGGACTCGCAAGTTTCTGCATTTTGACTGGTTTCACAAAATTTCTATTTATTATTTGAGGTGTATGGCTATGCTTAACAAAATTTCTACTCAGGGACGAAGCCAATAAAGGCCCAGGAGGGGTAACTGCCCCTGCTGGGCCTTTTAAAATCTTTAAATTGTCTATATAATTTTTATCAAATAACCAAGTTGCCCCTCCTGTTTAGAAAAAGACTTAAGTCCATGTAAAAATAAATGCCATTGATTTGATTTCAATTGTATTATAATCTAAGCCCAAAAAATATTATTAGAAAAATGCTTAACAAAACCATTAAACTATTTCTATTATAGTTTACGAAAATTATATTATTTAATTAGATTTTTTTTTTGTGAATGCTAGCTTGATATCAACTGTATTATAATCTAAGCCCAAAAAAATTAGTAGAAAAAGGCTTAACAAAATCATTAAACTACTTCTTCTATAGTTTATGAAAATCATATTATTTGTAGGATTATTAGATTTTTTTTTTTTGTGAATGCTAGCTGCTAGGAATCTATTGAAAATAAATCTAAGATTTATCAATGTTTAATAAGTTTAAATTAAAATTGATAATAAAGCAAAATCATATTCTTTTTATAATAAAAAATTCTATTTATCATGTTATATATTATTTTATAGAAATTTTTGTATATGTATTACACTATGAAATTGCCCCCCCTTAATAGGATTTCTGGCTCCGTCCCTGCTTCTATTTAAAGTACAAAGCCGATACACGAGTTACAAATATCTTATATTTTTATCAGTTTGAATTGAAAATCAAAGTTCTTGGACTAATTACTTTTGTGCTAGCTTTTACCTGATGATATTTTTCCGTTAATATTGTTTACCCGAAAAAGGATTTGAAAACTTGCTCACATGATTGAAGTGTGTAGATGATTTGGGCAGATGGGAAAATAATAAGTTGTAGGCTTAGTGGTGCAATTAACACTAACTGCATTCTAAATTTAAATATATATTAAAAAGCGGCTTTGTAAACAAACGAAAAGAATTAGTTTTGCAAAATTGCCAGAAGTTTGTCAACGATCAAGGAAATGCCATCTTCTTTCTCACAAGTTATGGTTTTGAATTGTTTTTGTTTATCCCTGAAGTCATGCTAATTCATGCTTCATTCAGTAACCTTATGAATATTATGGAGTAACTCATATGTTGGATCTCATTAAGTTTGAGGATTATTTCTTCATCTAATTAGTGTTATGTAAATTACTGATTACAAAGAAGAATTGGATTGAACCGCACGTTATTGTAACAACGTTGCTCAAATAACAACCATTGGGGACTTCTTTTGTTCCGACTTTATAATTCTTTTGTAGGCATGTATTCATGCTTTAGCTTTTCCTTGTAAAAATTAAGAACACATCTGATATTGCCTCTAAAATTAATTAGTTTGTTAGATAAACACATGTTTTTTTTGGTAGAACCTTTTCAAAATTTTGGATTCTTATGTTTGATTAATTTATCATTTTTTTTATGTATATATACAGAAAGAGACTATGAAAGTCCGTCATGAACAATAAGAGGTTTATTCCCTAAAGGGATATTCAAAACTAGAAAATTCAGAGTTGAAGGAGCAGCTACGGAGATCATATGAACGACAACTCAAGAGAATTACTTAAATGGTATGCTTGATCATCTTAGCCTGGTACCAATTTATCATAGGCTCTTGCTTTCATTTTTTTTAAAACCCAACAAGCAGCAAAGCAGCCAATTTGGGCTCAAAAAAATTTCTACTTTAGAGTGATAGTAATGTAAAAACGAAACTAACAGTGTAGCTACCTACGTAGCTATAGGTTTCTCCTATTGCCAGTCTAATTTTATAGTAAGTGGAATGATCTGGTACTTTTTGAGATCCTATGTAGATATAAATTGATCTCCTATAATAGTTCGTGTGATTATTGTTTTAGGATATAATTAAAATTTGTGTTCATTGAGAAGCCTTTTATTGAATTTGTTAATGTAAGTTTAGGGATGAAACATTAATCGTAGCATTTGGGTAACTTATGAATTGCGTAAGTACACATGTTTTAACTTGAGCCTGATATGAGCACAAAATGTATATGTTAAAAATTGTGGATGTCACTTTTAGTAGCAACATCTCTATTTGCTATGCTCCCTATATATTGACTTGTCTATTGGATTGCTTACTTGTATTGTCCTTAGCCTTTTCTTATAAGTGTCTATTTGAATTTGTTGTTTCAATAATATTAAGATGTTGAGTGTCAATCCAATGCGAGAAGGGCCTATTTGTTGGATTGCAATGTTATTGTTGTAACCGTTTTCAAACATTTAATAAAGCATTAGGTTGAAGATGCTACTTCTCAAGTTGGAGGTGAGGCTAATTCTAAATTCACTAATAGATAGTAAGTTATACAAAGGCAGAATTTAGATGTGTGGAATGCATCTAATTCTTAAATGAAAACTTAACAGCCATGTAATTTTCTCGAAAAACAAAACATCAGAGTTCTTTTGGTGCATCAATCGGTCTTCTGTTAGCTTGAGATTTACTTCGACAGCTAAATCGAGACTAGGTTTTAAATTTCTCAAAAGGACACCTCTTTAATTTGACTGCTGTAACAAATTTCAAAAAGTTTTGCAATACGAGCATCGGGATCCTCATTAGGTAGTCTACAGAATGGAGATGCTTGAATCATCTGCAAGGTTGCTGGCTTGATCTTGAAAGTATTCACTTGAATAGTCAACTTCTTTATTGGTTGATGATTCCCATTACTGTAAGGAGAGTGAAATCCATAAGTCTTGTGTTAGCTATAGTTGCAGCCCCATCTCTATTTCCTACTGTATCGTCAACCATTATAATTGGCTGTTTTGAGTTTTCTCTATTCTCCTTTTTATTCTTTCGACGGGTACATTCTATCTCAGAATCCAAAGGCAATAAATCATTACTTCCAAACTTTCACATATAACTTACAACACCAAAAACTAAACTAAACTAAAATTTAAATAAATATACAAAAGAGTTCAAACTGAAGTTGAGTTATTTAATCCAATATTAATAAAACACAACCCCGGGTAATGGCTCCAAAAACTTGTTATTCAAAATCTACAAGTGTACAAAATCGTAACAAGTAATAAAGTAGTGAGTAAAGTATCGTTCTTATAAGGATTGTTTATTAATTACGAAACTTAATCTAACTCTAATTTTATTTGAACAATAAAATTTTAAGACAGCTAAATAACTAAATAACTGAATTGAAACTAAGTAAACAATAAAAGTAAACAATTGTAAGTAAATTGATAAAAATCCAATGAATGAATATTTAGGTTATTAGATTTCACCTAAGTTATCCACTCTAATATTTTAGAGATATTAACAATTTACCCCTCAAGGTTAATCGAAAATACAAATTACCCCCTGTAATATTTGAAATTACAAATTACCTCCTGATTTTTGAATTCTAACGTTAAATTAAACGAAAATGGAGGAGAGAGAAAAAACACTTCACAATTTTACCAAAATAACCTCATGTTCGGTCATTTGATATTAACAGTTTACCCCCTGAGATTAAGCAAAAAGACAAATTCCCCTGCACAATTTGAAATTGCAAATTGTTCCCTTATTTTTGAATTTCGACATTAAATTAAGTGAAAAAAGATTAGGGAGAGGATAATATATGCTATTCGACCAAAATGCCCTTATATAAATACAAATATCTTCACTCACTTTTCTAAAATCACCTAAACACCCTTACCTTTCTTTCTTTTTGTCTCCGTATCCTTCTCTGTCTCCCCTCTATCAGCAATCTCCACCACCTCTCCTTAGTACTTCACCAGATCTTCCCTCCACACCGCCATCGTCTAGGGGTGACAATTTGAATCATGATACGAATACGACACAAACATGACACACGATTAATAAATGGGTTGAATTCATGTTGAGGGTATTCAACACGCCAACCAGTTTAATGACACAAATAGTTAAATATATCTTGTCAATCATTAACATGCAAGCTCATTTAATGATATAATTTTTACCTTCTTACAACATATATATTATAAAACTAAAAATTTTGTATTATAAACTAAATTAATTTACATAATAGTAAATTGTAATGATTTTAATTTATATTAAAAATTATTTATATTCTAAAAATAATTTTAATTGATATAAATATATAGAATATGATATACTATGCATAATTAGATTAAACAATTAAGTAAATTATGTTAATTAAATATGACACGATTACAAGACGTGGGTGACGCATTTAATAACTGTATCGAATCCGCTTTTCATGTCTTATCACGAATAATTAAATGGGTTAACACATATGATACGAATTGCCACCCCCACGATCGTCGCTTCCTTCCTTCATTAATGAAATTGCTTACGTCACCAATTCCTCCTCTCTCTCCTCTACTAGAACTCACCACCGCCCAATTTGAGTTTGTTAATTAAATCTCAGATTAAAAGGTGAGTTCAATTTGGTTCAAATTTACTTTTTATTATTTATTCAATAAATTTTTAAATATTTTTTAATTATTATTATTGTTTTTATCATAATTTTTTATTTATTTTTATCCTCGAGAGGGAAAAATTTGTATTTTCATTTAACCTCAGGGAGTAAATTGTTAAATATCCCTTAATTTTATCGTACGAGTTTTTTTTCCAATAATACCCCTACTCCGTTTAATTTAACTTCAAAATTCAAAAATCAGAGGTTAATTTGTAATTTCAAATATTACAGGGGGTAATTATATTTTCGATTAACCTTGGGGGGTAAATGTTAATATCCCAATATTTTAATTCAATAAAATCAATGTTCATCCACTTGATGCCAACCAATTTCACCAATATATTTGTTAATCTTTCTTACGCAAAAACGATGTATGTTTTATAGAGAGGATTACATCTCTATCAATTCTGACAACAAACACCCATTAAGCATAAGAAATTACACAAGATTGCACAAATCACAATCATATCTCTATATCTTGTCAATTTATGGCAAATTAATCAATGACTAATATAAATTAACTTCTCAGTCCAATTTATACCTTAACTCATGCAAAAGTTGGCCAGACAATCGCAAACATTAAGCATATAATTAATTCACTTAACAAAGATTGAATAAACATCAATATATTGAATTAAAACAATTAGAGTACCCAACTTGGTTACATCCTAACCCTAGAAAAGAATATTAGTTCCTAATGGAAAAGAAAACTACACAAAATTGAATTAAAAGTATTAGGTTACAAAGAGAGAAGAAAGAACTAGAAATTTTGAAGACTTCTTGATAGATCAAACTTGATTTGCACCTTCAATGGTTGTAATCCAGTTCCTTGGCCTCCAATTAATGCACCTCTAATGACTTCTAGTCTAACCTAAAAACAATCTAAAAGACACCTATTTATACTCTATAAAAGAAGAAGTCTGAATCCAAGTCAAAATAGGACTGTAGAAAATTTTGAAATTCGAACTTGCGTTGGAGTGCAGCTGCTGTTGTGCAAGAGTGCAACATCTTTGCCTTAAATTTGAATGGTTGAAAATACATTGCATAGGAGCACAATCTAACTTTGCATAGAAGCGCAAACTCTTGGATTTGTAAAACTTAATTTTCCTTGGACTTGCACCACTGCACGATCTATCTTGCGCTAGTGCACAACCTGCTGAACTCGAAAATTCAAGAAATCTTCCAATTTGCATCCTTTTCATCCAAATCTTGATCAGTTTTCCTCAATCTTGAATTAAATGACCTTTTAACTACAATTAACTTAATAACACACATTAAATTCCAAATTTTACTCAAAAACTAATAAAAAATAAATTTAGAATTACCAAATTAGTGAATAAAATTCAACCAACGCATACAAAATTTGGGACTTGACTTTGGTAACGAAATGCCTTTGCAGGTACCCATCCCCCTTCTTGGTGGAGCAGCATCTGACCAGTGGAGAAGAGGTGTTTGTTTGGGCTGCTGCACATGCTACGAGGCTGAGAACTGGGTTCATTAGAGCGGCATTCTAAAGAGCTGTAAAGGAGTTTGTGCGAGCTGCTATGCATGTTAGGAGCTGAGATTGAACATAATATTTAACCCAACTGAAGGGACAATTTTATGTATTTACATGTATCTTGTTAGGTTAATTGTGAACATAATCGAATTCAATTAGATAATTGAAAAATAGTTAAATCTTAATATCTTTATTCTTTATTTTACTAGAGCAAACTCTTACAAGACATCTACTTTTTTTTTTAAAATAGTTCCTCAGATTTAACCGTTGCTTGCTATTTCTATAATAATCTTTTATTCAGCTAACCAATCGTTATTTCTTAATTTTTGATTCCATTCCTAATTTGCTGCGTGCTTAACTTTGATTGAATTTGTTATTTAGCTGTCAAACTTTCATATTGATCGTTGCTAATTATAAGCTAATTTTTTGTGGTCTGATTTACAGTAAGCAGTCCTCTTAAGTTGGAGCTGCATGTTAATTATGCCCAACTTTTGAAGAAGATGGTGGAAATGCTTACGAGCTAAGGGTTAGGTGAAAGTGTAAACATATGCCTTATGATTGTCAATCATATAATCAAAAAAGACTCTTGAATTGCTTGGAAGATATAGCCGGGAAGTGAAGAAAAATTAACAAAATGGTTGTGGACCTATGGTTATATATTTATATCCAAGGTCAATTGAGTTGTAAGAAATAAATACATGTGGACTAAATTACCAGAAGTCACGAAAACATGGAAATGGTATTCCTTATGGTTGCCTTTGTCGCAATTTTTATTAGCATAGATGATCCTTCTTTGCTTCATATTGCTGACTCTGAATACTGGATATCGGCAACTTCAGACAGCTGATCAAGTGCCATTTATCAGAATCTTCATAACCATCTGCAGAATTTGTAATAAAACTTTCTTATACTAACAACAATATTGACTCTTTTAAATATGATTTACTTGCTGGCACTGAGGAGTTTTGAAAGAGGTAATTCCGCGAGGTTAGGATTTAAAGCTTTATTAATTTGAAGCGGTGAATGTTGGGGATGCAATGCAAACTCAGAACAGAATTTGGGAGAAAATTGACTTGTATTAACAGAGAAAATTAATATACAAGAATTACACAAAAACTCCCCTAAACTAATCCTGGAGCTCAACCTGGCTCTCTAACACTCAGAACTCTCTGATTCTGGAACCTGGACTCTCTCTGGAATCTCTCTAATTTCTTACAAACTCTGCAGAACGTCCTCTTATTTATAGGAGGAGTTTGCATAAATTGTCAATGGGGTAGGTGAGGTTGGTCACCTAACCTTGCATACCCTTAGACTAACATGCATCTAGGAGGTGCCTAACTTTGACATTTTTCACATGGGAGGAAGATTTTTCAACAATTCTCCTCCTTCATCCCATGTGAAAATGAATAACTACAAAAGTAATCAGACCGCTTCTAGTCCAACTATGTCTCTGCATAGTTCTAGCTTGTCTCTTGTGACTACCTTTGTTAACATGTCGGCTGGATTCTCTTTAGTATGGATCTTCACTAGTTTCAACAGTTGTTTGTCCATCACCTCGCGTATCCAACGATAGCGAATGTCGATATGCTTCGTTCGAGAATTGTACACTGAATTCTTGCTCAAATCCAGAGCACTTTGACTGTCACAGTGTACTTTGTACTCCTTTTGCTCGATCCCAAGTTCTTGGAGAAACCACTTCAACCACAACATTTCTTTTCCAACTTCCGCTGCGACAATGTATTTTGCCTTTGTCGTGGATAGCACAACACACTTTTGTAGTCTTGACTGCCATGATACAGCTCCCCCTACAAAAGTGTAAACAAAACCTGATGTAGATTTCCTACTGTCAGGATCTTCGGCCATATCTGAATCTGTATAGCCTTCCAAGATTGGATCAGCTCCCCCGTAACACAAGCATATCTTCAAAGTACCTTTAAGGTATATGAGAATCCACTTGACTGCCTCCCAATGTTCTTTCCCTGCGTTGGAAAGAAATCTGCTCACGACTCCTATAGCATGAGCAATATCTGGCCTTGTACACACCATGGCATACATCAAACTTCCTACAGCAGAAGAGTAGGGCACCGACGCCATGTCCTCTATCTCTTTCTTGGATGAGGGACATGATCTCTTGCTCAGCTTGAAGTGGTTAGCCAATGGTACACTAACTGGCTTAGCACCATTCATGCTGAACCTTTGAATCACCCGTCCAACATATTTCTCTTGAGACAGTCATAATTTCTTTTGTTTCCTGTCTCAACTAATGTGCATCCCCAAGATTTGCTGAGCTGGTCCCAAGTCCTTCATATCGAAGGTTTTTGAAAGTTCCTTCTTCAGCTGCTTTATTTTTGTTGCATCTTTCTCGACGATCAACATGTCGTCAACATATAGCATGAGTGCAACAAAGTCTCCACCTGGAAGTTTTTGAAAGTAGACACATTGGTCTGCAGCGGTTCTTTTGTACCCATGACTCACCATGAAGGAGTCAAACTTCTTGTACCATTACCTTGGTGCTTGTTTGAGGCCATACAAGCTCTTTTTGAGCTTGCATATGAGGTGTTCTTTTTCTTGAACCTCGAATCCTTCTGGCTGCTCCATGTAGATTTCTTCATGCAAGTCTCCATGAAGAAATGTTGTCTTCACATCCATCTGTTCAAGCTCCAAATCTAGACTTGCTGTCAATCCGAGGATGACGCGGATTGAGGACATTTTTACCACCGGTGAAAAGATTTCATCAAAGTCAATTCCTTTCTGCTGAAGGAACCCTTTTACCACCAATCGGGCTTTGTGTTTCATCACCTTTCTTGTTCCATCTTTCTTGAGCTTGAATACCCACTTGTTCTTCAGTGCCTTCTTTCCATCTGGGAGCTCGACCAGTTCATAAGTTTTGTTCTTCTCTAGAGAATTCATCTCATCTCGCATTGCATGCAACCATCGTTCTTTGTCTAGATGAGATAAAGCTTCACGAAAGCTTTCTGGCTCTCCCTCATTAGTAAGCAGTGTATACTCTGATTCCGGATATCTCCTCGATGGAATCCGACCTCGCTCAGATCGTCGTAGCTGAGGTTCTTCATTTTCAGGAGGTACAGCAGCTTCTATAGGTGATTGTGGCTCCCCCGGCTCATCAATCTCTTCATTTTCCTCCTCCTGATCTGCTTCTGGAACTTCTTCTGTTACTTCATCATTTCTTGTGGCATTTGATGTTGGGGTAGAATCTGCAACAATATCTGGGGCATTACTAGTGGGATTTTTAGATATTGTTGTCTTTTCAGCGTCTTCATATGTTTGGTCTTCGTGAAACACAACATCTCTGCTCCGGATGACTTTCTTTTCTTTGGGATCCTATAATCTGTATCCGAATTCTTCATCTCCATAACCGATGAAGATACATGGAACAGTTCTTGCATCGAACTTCTGTCTGAGCTCCTTGGATACATGTACGAAGGCTAAACAACCAAACACTTTCAAATTATTATAGGAGGGCTTTTTATTAGACCATACCTTTTCTGGAATCTCGAAGTTCAATGGTGCCGATGGTGTTCTGTTGATTAAGTAACAGGCGGTGCGAACTGCCTCCCCCCAGAATGGCTTGGGTAACTTAGCCAATCTGAGCATGCTTCTGACTCGTTCCATGATTGTTCGATTCATCCTCCGGCCACTCCATTGTGCTGTGATGTGCGTGGGACTGTTCTGTCATGTCGAATGTCATATCTCCGACAGTAAGCATTGAACTCTCTGGAGGTATACTCGTCTCCGTTATCTGATCGAAGGCATTTTAATTTCTTACCTGTTTCACGTTCCACCATGGCGTGAAACTCCTTGAACTTCTCCAGAACTTCATCCTTCATCCTGAGGAAATACACCCACACTTTCCGAGATGCATCATCAATGAAGGTCAAGAAATACCTTTTACCGCCTAGACTTTCCACTTCGAGAGGTCCGCATACATCACTGTGTACTAGCTCCAACAGCTTTGATTTCTTCACTGATGAGGAGCTGAATGACACCCTCCGTTGTTTCCCGTACAAATAATAGTCGCAAGGATGAGACGCTGCATCCTTGAAAATAGTGATCAGCTTCTTCTTCTGAATGGTTGATAAGCCCTTCTCACCCATGTGATCGAGCCTTTTATGCCACAAATTCAGAGGTACCATGTGCTCTGCTACATGAAGGCTCTCTCCGTTTATCTTTACATGGGTCCTGTAAAGATTATCACATAATTTACCTCTAGCAACCACCATTACCCCCTTTCAACATCTTCCATGTACCATTGGTGAAGCAACTCTCATAGCCTTGCTGATCAAAGGCTTTTACCGAGAGCAAGTTGAGTCGAAGATCTGGCACATGACAAACGTCCTTCAAAGTTATTTTGCATCCGACGTTCGTTTGGAATTGAACATCACCAATTCCCATAATTTTGGCGGTGCTGTTGTTACCCATCTTCACTATCCCAAAGTCTCCTGCTTTGTACGTGGTGAAGATTTCTCTGCAAGGAGTGACGTGTCAGGAAGCTGCTGTGTCAATTACCCATTCTACTCCTTGGTCTGCTGTGTGGAAGCACGTCTCTTCTGCACAGATGGTCACATCTTCTACCACTGTAACTCGTGGCTCGTCGCTACTTTGTGCTTGTGAACTCTCATGGTTCTGCTTCTGAAGACTGCTACAATTTTTCTTCATGTGACCCTCTTTGCCACAGTGATAGCATTTGTAGGTGGGTCTCCGCCCATCTGTTGATCTGCCCCTTCTATTTGTCGATCTACCTCTGTTTTTACTTCTACCTCTTCTCCAGTCTTCACCTCGAGACTGTCTTCCTCGATTCTCCATGATGTAGGCTTCATCTTGACTGGCGCCTGCATCTTTTCTTCTCGCCTCCTCGTTCATCAAGGCATCCTTAACCATTGATAAGGTAAGTTTGCCTCCGGGTGCTGAATTACTGATGGAGACCACTAACGTCTCCCATGAATCTGGAAGGGAACTGAGAAGTAGAAGTGCTTGTTCTTCATCTTTAAGCTGTAACTTGACTGTTGTCAATTGATTCACCAAGTTCTGGAACTCACTTCTATGTTCTGCTACAGGAGTTCCGCTCCGCAACTTCAAGTTTACAAGCTGCCTTATCAGAATGGCTTTGTTCCGTGCTGACTTGACTTGATACATACTCTCTAATTTTGTCCAGAGAGTATATGCATCTGTTTCTTTGGCTACATGGTGGAAGACACTATGATCGATCCATTGTCTGATTTGACCGATGCATTTTCTGTTAATTTTCTTCCACTCTGCCTCTTTTTCTATCTCAGGTCTCTGCCCTTCAAATTCTATAGGATCATATAGATCCTTAAAACTAAGGAGATCCTCCATCCTGGGTCTCCATAGCGTGTAGTTGGTAGCAGTCAATTTTATCATGACTCCGGATGATTCTTCCATTTTAGAATAATTAATTCACTAAAATAGGAATTGAATTTCAAAAATTCGAGCCCACTGTTACGTCCGGAACGGTCAAAAATGGTGGAATAGCCTCTTCCGGGGCTCAAAAATTCTTTTTATGTAATAAATACTAAGCTTGGAAATTCTAAGGACTAAACTGAAATATCTTAAGGGCTAAACTGAAATTTCAGAAACTAAGGGGCGGCATAATGTTATTCACCAGAACCACAGGGGCCAAACTGATATTTTCTAAGGACTGAAATGTAAATTTAAAAAATTCAGGGGGTTAAAAGTGATTACCCAAAAATACAGAGGCCAAAAAAATTTTTCCAAAGATTTGCTGGCGTGGCAGATGGGGTCCACTGTGATGATGTGTCTCTGACGTGGCGACACGTGGCTAATGACTTGGACTTGCTGACGTGTTGTTGCTGACGTGGCAAGGCTGATGTGGCAAAAAGTGTGCTGACGTGTCGAATGACGTGGCGCTGACGTGGGTCGTCTTCTTCCTTGAGACGCGCGTGCAGCGCGTGTGGCGAGTGAGGACCACTCGCAATGTAGATGGTCGACGCGTGCGGCGTCTCTGGTGGTTGGATCGGTCGCTGGAAAATTGTAGAATGCTCACCTCGATCTCACAAACACACTGGACACTTCAAATTCGAAATTTGAACACTTTCCGAAAAATCGGAAATTTTCAGAAAGAAACAGGGGACAAATTTTCTCTGAATTTTTTTCTCTCTGTTCTGACGTTCCAGGAGCTCAACGAGGCTCTGATACCACTTATTGGGGATGCAATGCAAACTCATAACAGAAGTTGGGAGAAAATTGACTTGTATTAACAGAAAAAATTAATATACAAGAATTACACAAAAACTCCCTTAAACTAATCCTGGAGCTCAACCTGGCTCTCTAACACTCAGAACTCTCTGGTTCTGGAACCTGGACTCTCTCTGGAATCTCTCTAATTTCTTACAAACTCTGCAGAACGTCCTCTTATTTATAGGAGAAGTTTGCATAAATTGTCAATGGGGTAGGTGAGGTTGATCACCTAACTTTACCTACCCTTAGACTAACATGCATCTAGGAGGTGCCTAACTTTGACATTTTTCACGTAGGAAGATTTTTCAACAGTGAACAAAAATGTTGGAGAAAATTAGGTTCCTTGATGGAAATGTTGTAAGCAACAATAGCTTTAATAAGGTGCGGTTAGAAATGGTCACTTATAGTCTATTAATTCTCTTTTGATCCCATTCTTGAACTTAGGGATGGAACCGGGGCGGGGCGGGTACGGGGCAGGGGATATCCATCCCCGCCCCGGTGAGTTAGTTTTTGCCCCGCCCCGCCCCATTGCCCCTGACCGGGGCGGGGCCAAAAAAATTTCACTGACCCCATACCCGCCCCGCCCCGCCTATTTACAATTTTTTTCATTTTTTTCTTATAAACTTCCATTAAATTTAAATATACTTATGTTTATGCCTAATAAACAACAATCCAACAAATAAACAATACCAACACATCAATAAAATCACCTAATTAACTCAATAAGTGCATAATACTCACAAAATAAAAATAAAAAAATATAAAGTCCATCAAATTTCAAATACAACATGCTCACAAATCACAACCACAAAAAAACATACTTAAGTCTCTCCAATACAATATGTTCATAACAAAAAAAAACATATATAAGTCCATCCAATGCAACATGTTCACAACCAAAATAAACATATTTAAGCCCATCCACACAACATGCTCACAACCAAAAAAAAAAAAAAAAAACAAATATAAGTCCATCCAATATCTCATGCTCACAACAAAAAAGGAAAACATATATAAGAATTGGGAATTATCGGGGGCTTAATGAAATAAAATGGTTTTATTTATAAAGTTTGTGAAATTATTTGGAAGCTCACATATATTAAAAGTTAACAAAATATCCCCTTTTAATTTTCCGAAGTCCCTATATTTAAATTTTTTACATTTTCACCCTTTTACTGTGCGGGACGGGGCGGATCCAACGGGTCTAGATGACAGACCCGGCCCCGGACCTGCCCCGGACGAGTCTTGAACTTTACAGCCCCATACCCGCCCCAATAACACTCCGGGACGGGTCCTATCCCGCCCCATTTGGCCGGGTCCGACCGAGGCCCCGGACCCAGCGGGCCAAATGCCCAAGCCTACTTGAACTCTTCCTAGTTGCAGTTTTCAATGTGTTTCAGAAAGCAAAAATTTGTTATGTTAGGTGAAACTGAACCAAAATCCTGAATGTTCAAAAATGCTTGAATGGACTTGATGAATTCTTTTTCGAAAAACATTAATGGACCAGAACAAGCATTACCCTTTAGGGAACCATATTTCCAAAGAGTAAAGGCTACAAAGAGAAGAAAAATTCACACTTTGGCAAGCTTTTTGTACACATGATCAAGTTTTAGGATCTGTCGATAGAATACTAAAAATCACCATATCTCTAGTTTTCCCCTTCATAATGCAATACTTGCGCAGAACACCTTCTCGAGTGAATCCAGCCTTCTGCAGAACCTTCTGTGAACCAACGTTCTCAGCATCTACCAAAGCTTCAAGTCTCTCCAAATGTGGCCACTCATCAAAAATAGTATTGACCACCATTTTCACAGCCCTTGTTGCAATCCCTTTGCCCCAGTACTTGGAGGCTAATATATAGCCAATTTCACCTCTACATATATCGCCGCCAGTGAATGCTGACACTGAAATAGCCCCAACCACTCTGTCATCATTAAGACAAATCGCCCTGAACCACGGGTGGGGTAGAACTCTGTCTTCTATGTACTTTATGCCTTCTTCCTTGCTAGTGTAAGGTCCATAACTGGTAAAACGAGTCGCTTTTTCATCACAAGCCCACACCATGAAATCATCGACGTCTGAAAGACCCATCGGCCTGAAAGAGACGTTGGTGAAATCCCCATCGCCTTCTTTCACGCTTGATTCGAAAGAATCTCTCTCCTCCATGTTCATGGTAGCTAATCAAGAGTTTAGTATGTACCAAAGCAGATTGAGGAAAGTTGTAGTCTGCTTTTCTTCAAATATAGACTAAAAGATGAGCTGAAGAAATTGCTCGGAGCTGAACTCAAAAGCAATCAATAAAAGATTATTATGGTCACATCACATGTCAGGGCCCTGGAGTCACTTTCTATTGGTGTGGTGGGCAAAGTGATTTGCTAGTGGCTGCTATTGTTGACCACTTCAAAATCAACGTCATATAATACAGGGACCATATCGTGATAGGTTCTTTGATCAGATTACTTGCATTGGACCCCAATTTAGAAGTATGATCAGGTTTGCCAACGCGTATTCTTGTTGACTGTTAGGAAGCTTACAATCATGTTAAGTAGTAATTTGCCACTATAACTTTTACAACTACCCGGTGATAAACAAAATAATAAAATAAGCCGTACTTCAGAATACCTTTCTTATAAAGCTTTCTTTGTTTTAGAGAAATCAAATGTATTTTTGCAAGTAACGACCTAAATTAAGGTTAGATTAACCTTATTGCTTAATAAAAATCAATTATATCAAACGATTTTAAAATTCTCGATGAAAACCTCTTCTGAATTTTTTAAGTCTGTAAGGACTAAGAGGCGTTTAAAGAATTCTTCTCCGAATTGATGAATAACAAATAACGGCATAAAGAATATGCTATAGAATACAGTGGATATTTCACAATTAACCAAAACAAAAATTAGTACATATGATCAAATTTTCGGATCAGTGGGATAAGACTAAAGATGACCATGTCTCTAGTGCTTCCCTTAAGAATGAAATACTTCCTCATAACAGCTTCCCTCTTGAATCCAGCCTTCTCCAGCACCTCTTGCAAGGCCACATTTTCAACGTCAACCAGAGCCTCGAGTCTCTCTAAATGTGGTTCTTCATCAAATATTGTCTTAGACAACATCTTCACAGTCTGCGTAGCAATCCCTTTGCCCCAGTACTTGGAGGCCAAAGCATAGCCAAGTTCACCTCTGCATTTATCGTACCCGGAATTAGGCGTCACAGTAATGGCACCATTTGGCCTATTATTAATGCAAATTGCCCTGAACCATGGATGCGGTATAGCTTGGTTTTTGATGAAGTTTACGCCTTCTTCTTTGCTAGTGTTAGATTCCCAAGTGCAAAAGCGAGACACTTTATCATCACTAGCCCACACCATGAAATCGTCAATGTCTGATTGATTAATAAACCTGAGAGAGATATCAGAGATTCCTTGTCACCTTCCTTCACATAGGGATCGGATGATCTTTCCGCCATTCGTGCTCTCTTCTAAGATAAATTAAATAGCAATTGCGCTGACCTGGGAGAGAAATACTGGAAGAAAGGTTTAGGACATTCAGAGCAGTGTCATTAATTTTATTCGCTCTAGTAATGGGGTGATCATAGAACTTGAAACAAGATATTAGAAAGGAATTTATGTCACCAATTACATGAATTTGACCAGGAAATTGCCTGGAAATGGAAAGGTATTAATAATATTATAATGATTGTATTTATGTTTTTCTTGGAGTCAACATGGCTTTGCCTGGCAAGGAGTTCAAAAGTTAAAATTGCTATACATAACATGAAATCTAAAGTGACGCTTAACGCCGTCTTATTTGACTACTACTTCTACAGAGGCAATTAATTGGACAATTCCTGGAACATACACTTACTCCAATTCAGCTTGGAGTTATCCATCTCAGATTTCTTGCTATAGCCAGTTTCAATGGACCCATCAAGAATTTCCCTCCGCCCGTTCAATCTCTCCGATGTGGATGACTTCCTGAGGTGGGCTAGTGATGATAGAGTAACACGCTATCTCAGATGGAACACAATTTCTTCCAGGGAAGAGGCGTTAACATATCTTGAAAAGGTTGCTATTCCACACCCTTGGCGTCGGTCCATATGCTTGGACGATCGTTCCATTGGCTACATCTCAATCAAACAAGAATCTGGGGATGATAGATGCCGAGCCCACATAGGCTATGCGGTGGCTGCAGAATACTGGGGTCAGGGAATTGTCACAAAGGCATTGAAATTGGCTGTTCCAATGGCGTTCGCTGAGTTACCTGATTTGGTGAGGCTGCAAGCTTTGGTAGAGGTAGAGAATAAAGGATCTCAAAGGGTACTAGAGAAAGTTGGATTCTTGAAAGAAGGTTTGTTGAGGAAGTATGGTTTCTGCAAAGGCGACATTAGAGACATGTTTGTGTTTAGCTTCCTATCCACAGATCAGCTTATGTGCTCAGAGTCCCTTCCTTTATTAATCACTAATCATTTTGTCCCTTCAGCTTAGCAACTACCTCATAAATTTCTTTTGGATTCCTGTTGCAATTGTATCTCAAGTATTAGACTTGTGACATCTGGTTTAAGTGTAAGTACACATGCCATTTTCGCATATTAAGATGCCTATTGCAGATAAAAATAAACATCCATTATTTACTTAACAAATTTAAATTTTTATGTTAAGTGGTTAACATTGTTTTACTAAAAGTATGCACGATGAAGCAGCAAATAATATAAAAAATTTTAATACGACCCAAAATATTCATCCTGCCAAGTAGTATCTCCAACAACAGACACGTAAGAGCCAATCTAGTCTCGACTTTTATGGATATTTTCCGAAATTTTGGAACTGAGTGGATCAATTCGCCCGTATTGTAACTAAAATCACAAGTTTAACCTTTTATATTAAGTTGTTAATACTGTTTTATTAGAGGCACAGAGAACAAAAGCCAATTTCCAAATTCCAGTCTGACCGAAGACATTTATGCAGAACCCACAAAATCCCATGACCACCAGAACCAAGGCCATACGGACAGAACTGGGTCATACAGTTCACTATATCGTCTTATTAATTATCTCATATATGAAAGCCAAATGGGCCACATCTTTTCTGTTTGTCCCTTACCTGGGACCTATTGCAAACTCCGACAATGAAGTTATGATGTGAACATGGATATCTGATGCGATTTTGTTACCGTATAATAATTATTTATTTGTGTAAAAATCGTAAATATATTGTAAAGATAGTAAATAGATGAATAAAAATTATATATAAAAAAATATAAAAAATTATAAATAAAAAATAAATAAAAGATTTTTAAACATATATTTATAATTTTTATATACTACAATCAAGCCGTAATATAACTCCAATAATGGGTACGGGAGTCTGATTAAAGTGAATTGTTAGCTATGGTTTCCATAGCACCAACGGGTGGCTATCACATTACTTGCCTTTAATGACTTCTGACCATGATGATCTATGCCTGCAACCAATGCCAAAAAAAGAATGGCTGTGATCATTGCATTAGTTGAGTGCATACAAGCATTCTTTTGAGTGCTCTTGCGGGTGAATGAATAATAATAATAACAATCATAATAGACAAAGACAAATTTATATTTTTGCCATCTCCCCTTTCGAAGCTTTCCATAGTTTGCAACTACATTAATGTCTTGTTTTCATAACGAGCAACTCCATGTTTTTTTTTCTTCCACACTTTTTTAGAAAATTTGAGAAAATAATCTAAAATGGAAGATTTCTTTGAAAAACAATTATCTATTTAAAAATTTGAATATTATGATGCTGACGTTTCACGATATTCGATGAATGTTTATGACACTATCTAACACTTAACAAAGGATCATAACATATGAATTATTAGAGACAGAATTATCCTTGCAATCCATACTTAAATTTGCGTTACGTTTTGAATTTTTTCTTTTTTTTTGACATAAATATGTGAATGCTAATGAAGATAATATCACATGCCCATTAATATTTTCAGTATGGATGAGATCAAATTCATCTTTGAGTTCCTATCATGGATTTTGTGATCATGAAGGCTTGATTAATCCTTATTTTCTAAGCAATCCTATCTTTTTACCATCTTCTTCAATCTCACTTTCTAAAATGCTATGCATCATTTCCACCATTAATTCACTGTATAATATAAAATTATTATATATTATTTCATTAAAATAAATTTAAACTAAATCAAATTAAATTTTTAATTTGTTTTGTTTCTAATTAAAGACTTTAAATTAATTCAGTTTTATATATTCAGCAGTACTAGTATTTATTGGTCTTATCAGAGATCAGTTTTCTTCATTGAGATGGTTTTTCTTTTAAATATATTTATTGACATAAAATGACCTCTATTATTCAAATCATTCTTTTTGCTTTCATCCTTCATTTTAATCATGTCACTTTTTCTTTCTCTTTCTTACTGGCTGTTCTTTCTCTTTTGATTTGAATAACTTCTCCCCTATATAATCATGTCATTTCATTTTATTTCAGTCAACTTTATAAATAAATAAATATATATATATATATTTTTTATTTTTACTTATCATCTAATTTATATATTTATGTTATATTAATTTATACATAAAAATCGAGATGAATAGCTTTTCTATATGATATTATTTTTTATTAATTGATGAAGAATAAACTAAGGAAAAAAAAGATAAAAGAAAGAATGCAACATATAAAAGGAGGTGTTGACTTGAAAAAGTGGAAAACATACAGGAATCTGGGCCGCAATCAAGAAACTTGAAGCAATGATCATTTATTATAATAAATTATTACTTAGAAATAATTAAGATCTGTTATATATCCGATGAACTACCGGTGTGGCTATAATACCAGTGCTACGCTCTTTTAAATAGTGTAAAAATTATAAATAAATATATATATATATTATATTTATAATTTTTATATATTTATTTATAATTTTTATAAATTTATTTATACTTTTTATGTTTATTTAAAAAAATTATAATTGAGTATATAAAAGTTGTATTTATAACTTTTACATATTGATTTATAATTTTTATATATTTATTTATAATTTTTACACAAATTTAAAAATAGATGTATCAAACAAATATAATAAACATTAAATTCTAACACTAATCTTTGGTTAATTTGTTTGGTCCATAATCATGATATAATTCTTTACTTCTTTTTTTCTTTTTTGGTTTGAAAAAATAGATACTTTTAGGGACCTTAAGTGAAATTTAGACACATCCTAAAAGATTTTCATGTCATAACTACTTTTTAAAAAAATAACTAAAATACCCTTTAAAATTCAATTTATTTCTAAACTCTTTATTTCCCTCTTTCGTTCACTTACCTCTTCCTATTTTCACAACCGTGTCCTATTTTTATAACCGTATGTTATTGTCCAGCTTTCAATACCCCTCGACATCGTCAGAAACGCAGTAAGAGGAACGAGAAACTTATCCTGTGTTTGGGGATTTGGAGTCGATTTTAGGGATTTTGAATTTGCGTATTTGAGTTTGGGCTCGTATTTTGTATTTATTTTGTGTTTGTGAGGCTAAACAAAGTGTTATTTGGTTAATTTTTTTGTTTGATGTGTATAAAAATGGTAAAAACCGATGCGTTTCGTTGTAATGAAGAGGACACTCGACATGTCGAGTCCTGTCGGATGCTTCAATCGACACTCGCCATCATTGTTGGAGTTCACTCGACAATAGAAATAACGTGTCGAGTATTGTCTGATGTACGGACTGACACTCGATATAACATGTCGAGTCCTGTCGGATGCATAGACTGACACTCGCCATCAAGGTATTTTCGAAGACTTGACACGTTATGTCAAGTATCGGTCTGTGCATCCGACAAGACTCGACACGTTATGTCTAGTGTCGAGTGAACACCGACGATGATGGTGAGTATCGGTTGAAGCATCCGACAGGACTTGACATGTCGAGTGTTCTATTCGTCACTATAAAACGCGTCTTTTTTTTATTAAGCTTGAGTTTCAAAGGACATTTTAGTCATTTTTTCAAGAAAGTGTCTATGACACGAAAATATTTCAGGATGTGTCTAAATTTCATTTAAGGCCCCTAATTTTATCTATTTTTTCAATTTTCTCTTTTTATTTTAAAAAAATTTACATATAAGCCTAAAACTAGTATAAACTCTGAAAAAAAATAATCTATGTCTTCATATAGTCAATTATTTAAATTTAACAATAACTTTTATATATTATATCAATTAAATTAAAAAATAAAAATATTGTGTTAAGCTTTCATAATTCATTAAATGCTGAACTAATATGATATCAAAGCAAAGTCAAAAAAAAAAGGAAAAATTACAAAACAGTGAAAATTTGAATAAAAACTTATTGAGAAATAGCAACATTTTGAAAAATATAGATTTCCTAACCAAACTTGTTATCTAGCGACCGATATATATAATTCCCATTTATGTGGCTATGAAATTTCTTCTTCACTCCTCCCTCCCTCGAATTAAATAAGCTGTGAAAAGGGAACTTTGAAAGGGAAAGGGAAAGGAAAAGGATTAAGGGTCCCTCTTCCTCTGCATCGAGAGTTTTTAGGTTTGAGTGTTTAAGGACAATTAGGATCTGTTTCACCCACTTTGTTTACTTTTTTGATGTTATTCGGTGAAAGGTACGGATGCTTTTTTTTATAAATATAGTATTTTTATTTTTAATTAAATTTAAGAATACGTAATTTATTTTAGATTATTTTAAATTTTGAAAAGAATATATTATTGAGATTGAATATAAATTATATTAAAAAATATGCAATACAGAAAATAAGATTTGAAAATAAGAAATAAGAGAACCTATGTGTCTAGCTCCATATCTACCTTTGTGTAAATTCATTATTTAATGCTAGCTGAACACTTTGATTCAAACTAATCACCTTAATATCTCAATAACTTTTCCTTACCTTACTGCTACTCCACCGTTAAACCATTGAAAGAGAAAATTAAATAACAGTGGTAATGAAGACAAATTATGAATACTGGATCATAACTTCATGATAATAAGCGTTAAGGATAATGGTGAAATATTGACTAATAAAGTAGGAAATAATCAAAATTCAGACACCATTTCATTTAGGCCAAAAGACTCCATTGTGTCACACCCCGCGCGACATGCGCACTGTATCACGACAAGCTTGCTCGGAAGAACGCCAAGGAATGAGATTTCAGGGCAAGTGTTATAGTGATTTGGGATCCTCGTGTCAAGAGGAACTCAATGGCGCAAAGAGTAGGCGCGGTGATCCGGAAGCTTCTAAAAGGTTCCGCAACGTTCTGAGACATTCCGGAAAGATCCGAAAGAATCCGGAAGTCATGAGATGCATACGGAAGGCACTAAAAGACTCTAGAATACTCAAGAAGGTTGCGGAAGAGTGTGGAAGGCTACGGAAGGTCCTAGAACGTCGAGTCCATTCTAGAATTCTCTAGCAAGCCAAGTTGCTAGAACCTTCCATAGAAATATCTTAGATATTTTAGGATAAATATCTAGATATTTAGGAAGATGATTCTAGATAGGAAATATGGACCATTGGATGTATTTAATCCTAGCCGTCCATTGAGGAGGTGGATTACTATAAATACCCCTCCTAGGCTCATTTGGAAACCATCCAAGCCAATCCCAAAAATCTCACAAAACCAAGCAAATACAACACAAAGCATTGTAAGAGTTCTCTTGTGTAATACAAAGCTCATTTGCATTAGCAATACTTGCCTCTAAGTTCCATCTCTTCTCTAGCCTCTAAAGCTCTTAAGCTCAAAGGTCCTAACTTCTCCTTGAGCGGGAAGCAAACCTCAAGGCTTACTTAGCAACTTTCGGGTTCAAGTTGCCTAAGTGCCGCACGAGCAGCTGCGCAAAACCAATGACCCATCCTCCAAGACGCGACGAGGACGTCGCGAAATTAGGTGGGGGAGGATGTCACGCCCCGCGCGACATGCGCACTGTTTCACGCCAAGCTTGCTCGGAAGAACGCCAAGGAATGAGAATTCAAGGCAAGTGTTATGGTGATCTGGGATCCTCGTGTTGAGAGGAACTCAATGGCGCAAAGAGTACGCGTGGTGATCCGGAAGCTTCTAGAAGGTTCCGGAACGTTCCAAGACATTCCGGAGAGATCCGGAAGGATCTAGAAGTCGTGAGATGCGTCTGGAAGGCTCTAGAAGTCTCTAGAAGACTCGAGAAGGTTGCGGAAGAATGTGGAAGGTTACGGAAGGTCCTAGAACGTCTAGTCCATTCTAGAATTCTCTAGCAAGCCAAGTTGCTAGAACCTTCCTTGGAAATATCTAAGATATTTTAGGATAAATATCTAGATATTTTAGGAGACACTTCTAGATGGTAAATTAGGACCGTTGGATGTAACAAATCCTAGCCGTCCATTGAGGAGGTGGATTACTATAAATACCCCTCCTAGGCTTATTTGCAAACCATCCCAGAAAATCCAAGCAATCACAAAGCAAAGTATTGTAAAGAGTTCTCTTGAGTAATATAAAGCTCTTTGCATTTGCAATACTTGTCTCTAAGCCTCTTCTCTTCTCTTGTTGCCTACAAAGCTCTTCGAGCTCAACGGTCCTAACTTCTCATTGAGCGAGAAGCAAACTTCTAGGCTTACTTAGCAACTTTCGGGGTCAAGTTGCCTAAGTGCCGCACGAGCAGCTGCGCAAAACTCTAAGCTCGTGACAATTGGCTGTGCATCCGTCAACTCCTGACGAGCAAATGACAAATGTCCATCGTGGCATTAACCTGTCAATTGGACACGGAATGAAAATAATTAGGGTTAGACTATTTTGTGATTTAATTATTTTTCTTATTTATCCTTTACTATATAGAAGAGATGATAATTATAAATATATCATTAATAAGAGGAATAATAATAAAATGACGTATGAAGAGGCAAGCAAGAATGGAGAGAGTTGATAGGGTGCACAAGAAATTGTTTAGGTGGCGTCTTATCAAATCTCTTCAATCTTCATTTCATGTCCATTATTTCTACTATAATCCTCATCAGAGTCTACGTGGATACAAATTTACAATTCATTTGTCAACAAGGGTCACATTCGTATGGCAAGTTAGCTGGCCACACGCCCTACCCTTAATAAATATTAATTTGTTACATCACATCATCTCATTTCTACATCATCAGAGATACATTAACTACATTACTTATTAATTGGTTTATTTTGCTTATAATAGATATATGCAATTAATGAATATATTAAGTCGAACATCCAATGTATAATTCAAGATAATTAAAATAATGAAACTTGGAAAATCAAGAACTCTTTCATGAAATATTTACGTTTGAGCTAACGTATCATGCATGTAATAATTAATATGGGATATATATTTCTACTTTACCAAGGATAGATTTTGAACTCATTTTACAACTCATTTTGACAAAACCATACGAGAGATCGACAGAGGCACTAGAAACCAAAATTAAGCTCTGGACAATGACGTCCAACCATTCAAAATCATAGAAATGAAGATCAGAATGGTGTGGGTCTGTATTGGGTCATTTTTTAAACTCAGTCTTGACTCTTGAATAATGATTTACATGTTTTAAACAGATCAACCTAGCTCTCTTGTGGTCAATGACTTGCCTGTATCGGGGGTTCCATCACATACAAAGTTCCAAGTAATTCCACTTGCTTCAAGTAGGGCTAATGTTTATAGGTTGTCGTCAATGACGTGAAGTCGTTCCGGCATCCAAGAAAAGAAATTAATTCGTTAATTAAAATAAAAGAATGGCAAACGTTTTCATTAACTTCACGCTGTGAAATGATGCCACAAGTTGCTAAATTAATGAAAATCTTTTGCCCGTCTTTACTCACCTATTTATAGTCTTAGACTTACAGAGTCTTATATAAATAAACTTTGACATCCTTTATCCTAATCAATTATTACATCGTCCTTTTTTTTGCAGAAGTGAGTTCGGTTTACGGCAATACCATATATTACTACAGGGTATTGTATCGCATTACGTTATACTATATAATACTAAACATAATATTATTAAAAAAAATACTTTTATACAATTATTTTTTGAGTAATGATACACATCTTAAATTCTATATCCCAGATTATGTGTAATTAATTGGTGTTTACCAAGTAGTTATTATAATGATGTAACGAGTAGTGTGAAGGTTTTAAATTTATAACATATCATTTGAAATGCATAATTTTAGAATAAGTTTTGAAAAGAGTATAGTACTCTTGTTTTATTGATAGTTAAATTATTTATTACTTATATTAGGAATTTAAACATTAGAGTTAATGCATATTTATAATTTTAATATTTTAAATTAATTGATAACTTAACAATTATATACCCAAACGGTCAAACTTGTGGACTCGTTGAAATATAGAAGACTTAATCTTTCTATAGCTTGTAATTAATCTAAACATGCAATTTTTTTTTTTTAAGATTATCCGGTAATCTAACAACTTAGTTACATTGTCATAGCCATTTTATTCTTAGTAAAGCACCCTTGAAGAATTTTTTTACAAATCCAAATAACGTGAAAAATAATTTTAAGTATATTAATCACTGTAATAAGCCAATGGAATTGGACCGCTAGTAGCTGTAACCATGTCAAGACACACAACACATTGATTCGCGAATTTGAGGTTTCAATTGGTCCCTTTGTTTTTCGCAATTACTTAATTAAGTCTTGCCGGAGATAGAGGATTAAAGTAAAACCTAACCTAAACCTGATTTAATTATGGTAAAAAGATTTGAGCTTAGTGTTTTGTCAATGGTTAAATAGTTAATAATCAATCACATCATTATTGAAATAGTTCTATGGGGCCCAAAAGTCAAAAGAGATCATTAGAATCCTTATTTTAGGTATATTTCCATTTCCAGAGTGCTACGATAAGCCATGGTTTAAGCATTACATTGGTAAGTTATATATAGGAACCCTAGTAAATGCTGTAAGAAACGTGAAGAGGCATGAATCATGATTGCCCTTTTGTCGCTTTCCCCTCAATAATTGCGAGAAATAATGAATATAATAAGCATATTATGGCGGGCTAGGGACGGATATAATGATGGTTTTGATCAATTGTATACACATAATTGATATATATCCATAGAATCTATTCTTTTAAGAAGTACTAAAAATACCCAAAACTTTATACATTTCTTCCCCACTTTTATGTTTATGGACCACATTGTTGGATGTTAGATGTACAAAAGATTATAGGGTTATATTTATGGGGTTGTATTGTTTGATTTGGTTCCAAGTTAATGCTCCTATTCAAAGGGATTATGCTTTCTTTTATTCTCTAAATGGGTAAAGGACATAGGATTGATTAAAGCTTTGAAAAAGTTTTGTATGGATACTCACGTAGGTTGGCATGAGCACAAGGATTTTCGAAGTTGTTATTCCATTGTTATTTAGCTATAACAACACCTAAAGCAACAGAATACAAATTAGTAATATTATTGAAGAATAATATTAGGTTTTTCAATTTTTTATCTAAAATTTACGTCTGAAGTTATGTTTTATTAATGTGATAAGTGATATGATTTTCTATATTTATCCTCTTTCATAACTCATACATGCATGACAAACATTATTTGATGTGAATAACATAATGATAATTATTCAAATCACTTTAATTATAAGCCACATTCTACTTTTAGTTGATTTATTATTTAGTTTATCATATTAATTGTTATATTAACAATTATTAAACAATAAAGTTAGAGCAAATTGCTTTTAATCTAAGAATGGAGAATTGTGCTGGTCATACCTCATAAGACATGTTGTGAACAGGCTTCACAGAACAATGAGGATGCAAAATGGTAAAATAAACGATTAAAAAAGTTTTTAATTACTTAAAAGTGTGAAAAAGCGCATAACTTCACCTGTCCCGGTGGCCTCCTGGTTAAGGCGTATAACTTCTAATCAGGCGACTGTGTTTCGAGTCCCACCGGCTGTGATGCAAAAACGGAATTTTGTTTCTTACTGCAATAGTCTTCCTTTTTTTTTTTTTTTTTCACATTTGGACACAACACAAGCCATGGACCAGGTATGGCCCACTGGGACAGAGCCTATGTTGAATGGGTGCGTCTGGGCCCGGCTCCGGTTTGCTAACCCTAGTCAAAGACCATTATTAACCCTGTGGCAGTCATAATGTCAAGCTGGTCCCTCCAGATTCTTCTCCCTAAAACCCCTAACAAGCCCCTCCTCCAAAGGCACTCGAATATGCTTTCGTCAAGGCTATTTACGGTATTTCATATGGGAGATAATCTCATAACTCCGCAATAATTAACTAAACACAGATACTGCTGAGACGAGGACACAGCAATAAAACAAAGAGTAACGTGGGGGCCAGCAAAAGAAGTGGGTCCGGGGTGCTGGATTATTGACGTGGGAGTTAAAGGTGGGACCAATTTTTTTCGGAAGTGGCTTACTTTACGTAGCCGAGGAGTTGGGGGCGTGTGATGAGTGATGATTGATGATGCGCACTGCGCATAGCGTACGCCAATCAGGTGCTGTTGTTCTTACAAAGAAGAAGCTCGTCCGTGAACTTACCACTCTTGATTCTAGGATCTGGGCCCCGCCACCCCACACTTACTCGATGGACCACATTTGGCAGCCGCTTGTGGGCCCAATGGACCTCGGCCCTACTTGGGTTGGAGCCGACCCTACCTTTGTTAAAATTATGATTATAAAACAATAAATTTATTTTTTAATAATGTCTATTAGTCAATTAGACCTGACAACGGTTCGTGTTAGAGCGATTTCGTGTCGTTTCGTATTCGTGTCGTGTTAAATTATTTTAATCCAAATCCGACCCATTAACTTATTAGGTCTAAATCTATAAACCCAAACCCAACTGCTAACTTAACGCGTTACCCGAATCCAATCCATTTAACCCATTTTTTTATTTTCAAGTTAGACAACAATATGTGTAACGTGATTTTTATAAATTCTAAACAAATAATACAACCAATAGTTTATAAATTTAAAATCTAACAAATATTTTGAAATCTGTTGAAATATCCAAATTTAATATAATACGAAAATATAAACAAAATTTTATATCTAACATCATTTAAATATCCATCTAAAGTATATTTAAGATAAATAATTGATAATGTCCAATTATTGAATAATTTCTGAAAATGAAATAGAATATTTTCTGAATTTCTTCTTTATATTTCTCGTCAAAATGTCATACTCATACACACATAAGAAAAAGATGACGTAATTGTATTGGAATAATTTAATTTATGTTAAATATAGTTATAAATTAGTATTTGTTACATTTTATTATATTTTATTATATATCATAAATAAATTTACTATATTATCCTTAATATTAACGGGTTAAACGGGTGAAACGGTTTTTTATAGGATAAACCCAAACACGGTCCGATATCAAACGGGTTTTACCGTGTTAACCCATTAACGACCCAATCTGATAATATTAGATCCAAAACACGTTTTTATCGAATGGGTTCGTGTCATGTTAACGGGTCGAATAGAATTTGTTAGGTCTATAGTCAATAGTTCTTTGTTGCGACGACAATCAAATTTTGTATGTTTGTGAGGTTAAGGGGACCCCCAAAAAAAGGGTAGTTAGATTCATTGTTAATAACTTTTAAGTGAAAATTATATTTTTAAGTACAATTGATTTCTCTATCTTTTTTTTTCTAGTCAAAAAGAATCTATAGGAACATTATGATATATTCAACTCCATTATTTTCATTTATTTTTTCTTTCTATTGAGAGGCAATCAAAGATGTGTATGTTCAATAAAATTCAGAATATGTGAAATAACGCTCTTAGGTGTCAGGAGATTAAAAAAGGTTAACTTTATATTAATTTAGCGACAATTATTCTCAGTCAAATGCCACTCAATCCAGGTAATCCACGTTCTTGAATAACGAGTTTATAGACTTCTTAATTAAGTCCTGACCCATAGTTGAATCACAAACCCAAAACAAACGCGCCAAGCCGAGCCAAGCAGGGCGGCGATTCAGCGTCAAACATTGTAAAAGACGTGGTTGGTTGATTAAGCTATGTAACAGTAATGTTTAGTTGGCGAGTCCCGTCAGCTTTCGAGTGTTTCCGCTTTTCTTTTTTTTTAATATATCTATCACCAATTTTCGGGGCGTCAATCCATTGATGCGGAGAGGAGATATAGAAAGAAAGAGCATTGGAAAGGAAGGAGATTATAGCAATAAAAAATTCCACTGGTACAGCAGCAGTAGCAGTGCCCCAATAGAGAGAGTCTAGGCACGAAACTGACGTTATAAACCTTCCATTTTTGTAGCTAAGGGCCGAGAGTGAGTGGAGTGGTGGGTTGGGTTTGTTTTGTCAAATCAAAGCCACTGATTCCCATGCACACGCGTCTTTATAATCACCTTAGCAACCCCTTAATCCCACGAGCTCGCACTACTTTCTCTGTCACACACACACACACTCTCACTCACCAGTCACCGCAACCTCTCTCTCTCCTTCTTTCTGCACTCCTCTCTTTCTGCAACTTCATAAACTGAATTGGATTAGTGGGGTTGCTGGGTTGGGGATAAAAGGAGCTAAAAAAGAACAGAAAAAACTTTATATAAGCTTGAGTAGTAGTGTTTTTGTTCTGATATTGGGTTGGGTAATTTGATCTTATATTTTTGGCGAGGTTTGGTTAGATTGGTCTTGTATTCTTGTCCTCATGTAGAGGCTTGAATCTTTTGTGGGGTGATAGGAACAAATTTGTTTTTGTGTTGGGCGCAGGAAAATATATTACCAGTATAAGGGCACATATTAAAGTTAAAGAAGAGGTGAAAAGCAAGGGCTAAAAGAGAGAGCTTCAACAAAAATACAAAACCCTTCTTGTGTCTGGTGTCTCTGCTGATGCATTTGCACGTCTGGTGTCTTGATCATGACTCGTGAGTCTCTCTTTGCATGTCGGTTCTGTCCTCAGTGATTCTTGCTGTGAAATTCTGGGAAGAAATAGCGAGAAAGTCGGGGAAAAAGTAAAACTTTTTGCAGTTTTATATTTCTTTTCTTTGCTCAATGGAAGTCACTGAAATATAGCAGAGATAGAGAAAGAGAAGTCTCAATGGATCCTTTTTGACTGTATCTGATTCTTTTTAGGTGGTTGTGTTTCGTGTTAATTTCAAGAATCCATGGCTCCTTCTACTTAAAAGCTTCAATATTTCTGGTAAATTCTCTTTCTTTCTTCTCTCCTCTCTAATGACTGTGAGAGAACAAATCAAATTGTAAGTAATGTCTGGTTTAAATTTTGTTCTGTCTTGCAGTGGGGAGGCTGTGATATTATAATATTTCATTGTTAATGGCAGACGATGGCTCTCTTCCATCGCCCACCACCCCGGATAAGAATAGAAAACCAACTTCATTTCCAAGATTCACAACTCTAAAAGGTTTCTCTGAAACTGAACTTCCTGTGATGAGCCCAACTTCTATTCTTGATATCAGCAAACCATTCTCTCTTCTCAAGAACCCCTTTTGGTGTGAACCCAATTCACACGCACCAAAAACCCCAGAACCTGAAACCAGGCACAAATTGGCCTCTAAGGGGATTGGACTTGGCATTGTTGATGTTCTCAAAGATGATAAATCAAACTCTATAGAATCAAAACCTGAGACCCGAATGGTTCTTTTCGGGTCACAGCTGAAGATCCAAATCCCTCCTTTGGTTCCCTCTCCACAAGATTCACCAAAATCTCCAGCTGAATTTGGCATCAAAACAAGAAACTCTCAATTGGCTTCATTTTCTTCTGTGTTGTCCCCAGCTCCAGCTAAAAAATCAACTTTCAGTTCGGTTACTTCGGGTCTTGAGACTCCGAATTCTCCTCAGGTTGTCACGGGTTGTCTCTCTGCCACTGAGATGGAGCTTTCTGAGGACTACACTTGTATCATTTCTCACGGTCCAAACCCAAAAACTACTCATATTTTTGATAATTGCATTATTGAGAGCTGCTGTGGTAGCTTCTCTCCTGTGATGAAGGAGAATAACGGGTTCACGGTTAACAATCATATAAGTTATCCATCCGAGAGTTTTCTTAGCTTTTGTTATGCTTGCAAGAAGAATATTGGCGAGGGAAAAGACATTTACATGTACAGGTTCGCTTATGTTTCCTTTTCTGGCATATTTTTGGTCCATTTTGATATGATTTAGAGTTTGTGGAATCGTGGAAGTTAAGAGTTGTTACTCTCCCTCTCTAGTCTCTTGTTTTGTTAATAATTCCAATAAAAGAAAATTTACTTTGAATCAGGAAGAATACAAAATCTATGCAATTCAACTAATCTTTCTTTAGTGACTTTCTGCTGGAGTTTTAAGTTTCAAATATGTTTTAATATGCATATATGGAACTGAACTTGGTTGGAAGAATTTTGACCGTTGGGTTATGTTTTCATATTCTTTAGTTCTAAATATGAAAAATTAGCCTCTTAGTAGTGTAATTAATTGTTAATTCTTTTCTCTTCCAGAGGAGAGAAAGCGTTTTGCAGCCGTGAATGCCGCTTCCAGGAGATCATGTTGGAAGATGAAGCGGAAGAATTGGACCCTGTTGATGTTTATGGCACTTGTTCATGATAGTTATCAGTTTTCTCAATCTCATTTAGTACTCTTCCTTGCTTTCGATATGCTATATATACAACCATTGAAGATTCATGAAGAAAGGTAGTAGGAGCATCTTCACAAGGGTAACATATGAGTCTTAGATTAATTAATTTCCTGCATGAATTGACGGCAGATAATTAATAGTGGATGAAGATGGTTGTACATTGAACATCCTGGATAAGTGTGATTAGTTGCTTTTCTGATTTTTGGTTTCACTTTCTCATACTCTCCTTGTAGAGGCAGCGGAACTGAAAGTCTGAAAGGCTGCTCACTAATATTGTAGAGTTGATTTCTTCAAGTTATAATCAGGGCTTGCGGTTGGGTTCTGTCTGCAGATTTTGTCTTTCAGAAATGGTGTATTGCGAAAGCTCACATTATCTTTACTATTATTATCGTTATTATTCGTTTTAATTTATAAAAATCGCCATATTATCCCACCCAAGCAAATAATAATGGACAGGACCAATGAGCTCAGTTGAAGTTGATTGATTTTTTTTTCTTGTTCTCTTCTACATCTAATCATGTTATTTCATTTTTGTCAAGCTTTCATAGCTGATCATGGAATCAGTTCGATTGCTTTATAAATAGCAAACTGACGTATGTGTACTAATTATTTGAGGGACAGATTAGAGAATAATTCAACGCGGAATATTTGCGTATGAGTTTGTGTTATTAGCAACAAAATATAATCAAACAGTATAATGTATATAAAATACGTACCAAACTTATCATAGAGATTACCACCAGCTTCGTTTGCCACAGCCAAAAGTTTTATTCTAGAAAAGCAGGATCCATCAACTTGCTGTTTGATAAAGTGGGTTTTACCTAGGCTTGGAACCGGGGCGGGGCGGGTACGGGGCAGCAAGTATCCAGCCCCGCCCCGCTGAAATTTTTTTTGCCCCGCCCCGCCCCATTGCCCCTTTGCGGGGCGGGGCGGGGCGGGGCAAAAAAATTTTCAGCGGATCCATACCCGCCCCGCCCATATTTAAAATATTACATAACACCCCTATAATCTTTATATTTTTACGATTTCATCCCCTGTAACATTTACATTTTTACAAATAACTCCCTTATCAATTTCTCATCATATCATTTATAACTATGATCATTTTTTAACAACATAAAAATAATAAATCTTTAAACTAAAATTAAAATGGTTGTATATTAATACTTGATTTTAGTAATAATAATGTTATATACTCTATTAAAAATATGTTAAAAGTGTATTGTTGCTTGTAAATTAGTTAATTGATAAATTTTAAAATAATTGATAATATAATTAAATAATTTTTTAATGGCATGTTGATTTAATTTCAATCTAATAATAGTAATAATATGATTGGTGTATGCTAATTAATTAATATTATAAATATTCATGAAACATTAATAATTTAATTAATCAATTAAAATTAATATAAATCATATATTTAAAGTTATAAGATTATTTTTATCATATTTCTATTTACATATTTAGAAAGTAATATATTGATTATATTAAAGATATACACTTCTAAAATAATCCTGGTAGTATTACAATAATTTAATTAGTACTTAGTAATCTATATCAAGATTGTAGATGTTATACAAATTTAATTACTATATAAAAATATTTAATTACTATTTGATTTTATTAGCAATAATGTTACATACTTTATTAAAAATAATGTTAAAAGTGTATTATTCTTGTAAACTAGTTAATTAATATTTTTTCAAATAGTTGATAATACAATTAAATAATTTTTCAATAGTATGTTGATTTAATTTTAATATAATAATAGTAATAATATGATTGGTATATACTAATTAATTAACATTATATATATTTATGAAACATTGATAATTTAATTAATTAATTTAAATTACCAATTTACGATAAATAATATATTTAAGGTTATAAGATTATTTTTATCATATTTCTATTTACATATTTAGAAAGTAATATATTGATTATATTAAAGATATACATTTTTAAAATAATCTTGTTAATATTGCAATAATTTAATTAATACTTAGTAATCTATATCAAGATTGTATATATTATACAAATTTAATTACTATAAAATACAAATATTTAATTACCATTAATTGCCATTTGATTATATTAGTAATAATGTTACATACTTTATTAAAAATAATGTTCAAAGTGTATTATTACTTGTAAACTAGTTAATTGATAATTTTTTAAATAGTTGATAATACAACTAAATAATTTTTTAATAGCATGTTGATTTAGTTTCAATCTAATAATAGTAATAATATGATTGGCATATATCAATTAATTAACATTATGTATTTATAAAACATTCCTAATTTACTTAATTAATTTAAATTATAAAAAATCATATGTTTAAGGTTTTAAGATTATTTTTATCATATTTCTATTTACATATTTAGAAAATAATATATTGATTATATTAAAGATATATATTTTAAAAATAATCTTGTTAATATTACAATAATTTAATTAGGACTTAATAATCTATATTAAGATTGTATATATTATACAAATTCAATTATTATAAAATACAAATATTTTATTTTGTCATTATAACATGACTAAATTGATGTTAATATATTAAAAGATGTTAATTATTAATTAAAATGTAATTTTTATTAAAGTATTTGCATTGGTTGTAAAATTATTAAGAATTTATATATAAAAAAAGTTTAACAAATATAACCTAAAAAATTACATCACAGTCCTAAAATTTTAAAATTTTAGAAACACACCCTTGAACCTTGCGGGGCGGGGCGGGTCTACGGGTCCAAGCGTTGGACCCGGACCCGGACCCGCCCCGGCCGGGGCAAAAAAATTTTGCCCCAGACCCGCCCCTATGAGGCTTCGGGGCGGGTTCAGACCCGCCCCATTGGACCGGGTCCGACCGGGGCCCCGGACCCAATGGGGCAAATGCCCAAGCCTTTTTACCCTCTTTTTTTTTTTTTCGTTTTTTTTTTTTAAATCAACTTTGCTCTGCTAACAAGAGCAGAGAGAGATTAAATTAAGGCATAAGGTTATTAACAATTTACCCCCCAAGGTTAGATGTAAATACGATTGCCCCCTTCAAAATTAAAAATGACAAAGTGCCCCTTGGATTTTAAAATCTGACGTTAACTTAAACGGTACAGGAAGAGAGAGAAGAAATGGTTAGTTAATTTACTAAAATAACCCGATTGTCAGCTCTCTAAGAATTAAAGTAGAATAAATAATAACTATGCACCATCTCTCTCTCCCCACAATTTATTTCCTTTAATAATAATAACAAGTCCCAATTCTTAGAAAGCCCAAAAAATCTCTTTTTATGCTTTTTATATACTCTTCACTTCACTTCTCCTCCCCATTTTTATGCTTATATACATTTAATAAGCCCCCACTCTCGTTTCCCGCCAATTTCCCTCTCATCTCAGCCGTTGTTCCTCTGTATTTCAAATCCCTGTCGTTAGATCTGCTCCATTTGGCTTTTTTTAAGCGAAAAATTTGATATTTGTTTGGCAGGTAGACCGGAAATGTCAGAGGTAGAAGCGGAAAAGAAGTTGGAAGAAACGGAGGAGAAGAAGGGAGGAGAACTGTTGTTTTGTGGAGGGACGGGTTGGGATTTGATTGGTCGACGCAAAGTTGCTCTTGAAGGCAACTTGGCCTCTCCCACTCGCCTTCGCCCTCTCGTAGGTGTTGACATCCGGTTCGTTGCCTCCGGTTGTGGTTAGTTTCACAGCTCAATCTCTCTCTGTATACATAACATGTATGTTTGTACATACATAAACTTTTTATTATTATCATTTTTTGAAAAGATTTTTGTTTTGTTACTAAATACCTCACTAGTGGCTATTTTTATTTTATTTATTGCTTTTTCTTTTAATATATTTATTGTATTTTTTTTGTTTTTCTTGTTTGATAATTGTATAATGTAACGAATTTTGATTTCTTTTTTCTTTATAATTGTGATGTACCATCATGTCATTGTGTGGCACTAGATGTTGAAGGGCGTTGCTATATTTGGGGGCGCAATGAGGCATGATATAATTGAACTCATCTCTCTGAAGTTAAATGTATATTATATTGTTTATATCTATTCCCGAAACTTAGATTTGTCTATGCAAAAAGGGCAACTGGGACATGGAGATAAAATTCAGCGTGATAGGCTGACTGTTGTTTCTAAGCCTTCTAAGTAAGTGACTCGTTCCATGGGGTCAGTTTTCTGTTGTCAATCTGAGAATTACACCAGAGGCAGTAGCATTACCAGGTGTTGATGACAGATGAACTTTTTTCCTTTTCCTTCGTCCTCCCTTTGGTCACTGACTCAGAAATGCCCTTCATCTCTCCAACTCGAAACGAAGCTGAATAGTCGGTGAAGCCATTCGCGCATTTTTTCCTCGCACTGATAACGGTTATGAATGCAGTCAATAAACTAGTATGAAGCTTTTTGTGGTTACCCGTTGGACTTGCATAGTTTAAGAAAACGGAAACCAAAGGAAATGTTTATAACCATGGTTTGCTTCAATCAACCATAGTTTACTGGGCGATTTGACTTGTGGTTTTGCACTCTGTCCCCTATGCATAATTACATGGGTTATTAAGCCTTATTTTAATATCATTTACATTTGTTTCCCATAATACCCCTGTACTGTTTAAGTTAACGTCAGATTTTAAAATCCAAGGGGCAATTTGTAATTTTTAATCTTAAAGGGGGCAATTGTATTTGCATCTAACCTCAGGGGGTAAATGTTAATAACCCTAAGGCAAATTCTACAAAAACCAGCCCTTTGCTTGCGAGCTTCTACTACGAAAGGTAATGACGATATTAGAGGTTTAAATATTAGAGTTAAATCTTCACTTACAAGCTTCCAAGAAAATTATAATTTATTTGCTATCTGGTTGGAATTCCCTTTCAATTGATCTAGTATTGTCCTTAATGGCAAGCAGGACAAAGAAACGAGCGGCTCGGTATCACATTATCAACAATGAGTGAAAATCAACATGGTGGTTAACTGATTATGCAGTTTGTGACAGTTTATGGTACACCAAAGTCAATTAACATTTTTTCAACTTTACTTCTGTTAATGACAAATAGCCGCAATCTCGTGTTATAGCTCTCTCAACCAATTCTATTTTTATCAAGAAGTTGAAAGAGGGACCTCGGATTCAAAACAAGAAACAAAGGGTGTCGCAAGATTTTGCAGGACAAAGGGCAGATGAATGACATGCCTTACCAGGAACCTGAGAGTGGGGGTTCTCATGAGTCCCACAGTGGTGCAGGCGCTGGTTAGTGGCCAAGGGAAGGACAAGTCCATGGCCACTGGCTAAGTATAAGAAACCTGAAATGGAATCTAATCTTGGACCCTTCTTGCCTTTTCTCACTTAGACATTTCTGTAGCTCTTCAAACTTTTTCCTAATGCAGGTATCTTAGAACAGTTCTCTTCCTTTCTTGATAAAAAAAGAAAAAAGAAAAAGAAAAGAAAAAAGAAAAAAAAGGGAGAAACATTGAGAACCCTCTTAAATTAGTGGTTCAACATTTAAAAATAATGGTTCAACTTCTTTATTAACATAAAAACACTCAGAATTGGATGCTCTCAAGTTGTCTTACCTAATCATTGTGGGTTAATCAACAACAGTCAGGAATACCAGCTCTTGTCTTTGGATGTTATCATTCGTGCATTATTTACAAAAGGATATTTTCCCCACACTCCGGAAGGTTTGAGTTATTACACTTGGATCCCAAGGTTTTTTAAACTATCTCAATTCTTCTTTTCTAGCAAAACTATATTGACACCCTCAGTTTAAGAACTCAATAAAAAAAAAATTACAATAAATTTATGGCTTATATTAAAAAAAGTTAATCAGTCCAAATTTAAGGGTGTCAAATAAATTTCTTAATTACGAAAGGATTAATTATATATAAATATATAGTCCCAAATATGTAATGTCACGTATTACTTAATGTCGCAGATTTATTTATGCCCACCAGAATTCACCAATCTCATATAAAATATAAACATAACTTATTGCTAGAATGATAACATTAGCATCACCATCAGGACGGCGATTAATTTAATTTAATGATCTTTTTTCGTATTTGCATAATCGTTGGTTTTCATCACTCGTGACATCTTCCAACCCCAAAAGTTGGGCAATTGACTAGTTAATTGTATGTACGATAACGAGAATTGTCAATGTTAGGAGGCGTATGATACAGATGTTTATTTTTATAAGACTGAGATTAAATTATTAAAAAAGTGATTATAAGAACGTTATTATCGTGTTCGATTGTCTATAGAAATCTTTTTTTTTATTATTGTGAAAATAAAATTATTGTATTTAGTTATATAAAGAAATATGTTTATTTTATTTAATATGTTAATAAATTTTTTAATTAAAATTTTTTAATATTTCAAAAATATTTATTTTATTTTTTATATTATAATATGAAATAAAAAAATTAACATGAAATTATTTTATTTATTTTGAAAACTTTTTTAATATGCTAATTTTGAAGATTTTTAAATTTATTATAAATATTGTTATAAATGTTATATCATAGAAAAGGAAAACAATATTTTTTTCCCTCATTTTCTTGCCTAAGAAACGGTTTCAGGCAAACCTTTTTTTCCCCTTTTTCTTCTCTTCTTCTTCATCACTGGTTTTCTCTTCCTCGCCTTGTCACTCCATCGTCGACCAGTAGTAGCCCTCATTTTTGCCGTTTCGTGGCTGTCGTCGCCAACCAGCAACAGCCTTGCATCATCGCCACCACAATCACTGCCATCACCCATGGCCACCAACACCATTAATCAGGGACGGATGTCACAGCCCGCCCAATTTGCTTGCTAGAGTGGCCCAAAATGTGCACAAAGGCTTGGCCCGATTTCTAGAAGACATGCAACCCAAGCCCATTTTCTAGAAACTCTAAACAAGTCAAATATGTACAACTAGCACATGTAAATATACAATGTCAATGGTAGTTCACCTACCACACCTAAATTAGGTAGGACTCATTTGTGGCCATTGGATGTAATAAATCCTAGCCATTAATTTGGGAGGTGGGTTAGTATAAATACCCCTCCAAGGCTCATTTGTAAGCATCCAAGCTAATCCAAACAAATATAATACAAAGCATTATCATAGTTCTCTTGTGTAATATAAAGCTCTTTTGCATTTGCAACACTTGCCTCTAAGTTCCATCTCTTCTTTTAGTCTCTAAAGCTCTTTTGGCTCAACGGTCATAACTTCTCCTTGAGCGAGAAGCAAACTTCAAGGCTTACTTAGCAACTTTCGGGTTTAAGTTGCCTAAGTGCCGCACGAGCAGCTGCGCTAAACTCTAAGCTCGTGACAGTTGGTATCAGAGCACGGTTCGAGCACAAGAGCAAATGGCATCCGACATTGAGATGAATGTGGAGGAGCAAGTCCGCGGACGTGAGGAACAACTTCAACCTCAACCACGCCCACAAGGAAAACGAGGTAAGTCGAAAGCTCTCTCCTCGGAATCCTTAGAGCCTCGTGTTGCTAGCATTGAGCAATCCCTTTCGAGTATGGATAATACTATTGAGGGCCTCTCCGATCGTCTCGAAGGCCTAGAGACGGATTATGGAGAGATCACCCAAGCAACCAAGTCCACAATACTCGAGTTTAGTGAAAACCTCACACGAGAGCTCGCTAGCTTACGAAGCTTTGTGGAGCATGAGTTGCGGGCAATCCGTGCGGAAGTGGAGGAATCTCGCACGGAATGGGAGAAGCATCGTTGCGAACGTACTAGCCCTTCCTACTCAAGTCCTAGTGGGCTAAGCAACATGCAAGTGCCAACTCCCGCCACATACCATGGCACTCGCAACGCTACAGAAGTCGAAAACTTCCTATTCGGCTTGGAGCAATATTTCGAGGCGAAAGGTGTGTATGATGATGCTTCGAGAATAGGCATTGCGCCTACTTTCCTTCGTGATGCAGCCCAATTATGGTGGCGTCGTAAGCATGGCGACGTGGGCAAAGGCATCGTCATCCTCTGCACATGGGAGGACTTCAAGAGAGAGCTACGGAAGCATTTCTCTCCAAGCAATGCGGAAAAGGAGGCAAGGGGTCGCCTCCGCCGTTTGAAGCAAAGCGGCACCATTCGCGAATACATCAAAGACTTCACCACAATCATCCTTGAAATCGAAGGTATGTCCGAAAAAGACTCCCTCTTCTACTTTCTTGATGGGCTCAAGGATTGGGCAAGGGTTGAGCTTGAGAGGCGTGGCGTGCAAAACCTTGATGACGCCATAGCCATAGCCATGCCGAATCCCTCGTTGACTACACATCCCAATCGAAGGAAAGAAAGCCCAACCATGGCAAAGGTGGGGGAGAACGAAACACCAAGAAAGGATATGACCGAAGGGATGGTGGTACACGCAAGGCTTTCGGAGGGGACAAACGAGACACGCCTAACAAAGGTAAGTTCGAAGCCCCTAAACCTAAGAGTCCTTGCTTTATATGTGATGGTCCTCATTGGGTTCGGGATTGCCCAAAGAGGAAGACTCTCAACGCCCTTGCCGCTCAACATGAGGGCGTAAACAATGAAGAGCCACAAGCGGGGATGGGTTCTCTCCGCACAATTGGCGCGCTCAAAAGACCCACATCTATGCAAAAGGGTCTTATGTATGTGAGCGCCACAATCAATGGCAAAGATGTGCGTGCGATGCTTGACACGGGAGCCACGCACAACTTCATTTCGGAGGACGAGGCCAAACGGCTAGGCCTCAAATACACCAATGGAGGTGGCACCATCAAGGCGGTAAACTCACCCGCCAAGGCAATCTTGGGAGTGTCCAAGGCAACAACGGTACAACTTGGCACATGGAACGGTAAGCTTGATTTCTCCATTGTTCCCATGGATGATTTTCAAGTAGTGCTTGGCATGGAATTCTTCGACCAAGTCCATGCTTTCCCCATACCATCGTCCAACTCTGATGCGTTCGAAACTAGCAAGTATACTAGTCGCACAAGTAATAAAGTGATAAGTAAGATATCGTTCCCACGAGGATTGATTCTAATTGAATTTGTTATTTCCAGCAACAATAAACTAAACAGGGGGGGATTTTTGTTGAATGCTTTACTAAATGAAATAAGAATGCAAGTAAAGAATAACAAAACAGAAAGTAAATTTGAATGAAAAATCAATGGGAGAAAGCTGGTTAAGGGATCCTTCTCTACCACAAGATATGGATTTGCGAATTAATTGTAGAATTGTCATCTAATTACAGCATTGAAGTTATCAACCGTAGATAATAACAAGCTCTATTACCCCAATCTTTCCTTACTTTGTTGTTAAATAAAACAAGCTCTTTATTTAATCTCTATCCATTAAACAACCTAGAACAAGCTCTCTGAGTTTAATTCAATGGATGCATTAGATAAGAAAGATAGGTTGATCTAAGCAATAAACACACAAGCTCGGATTATTTAACTTAGGTTATATTCTCCAATTGTAATCTCTGATCACAATTTTGCTACTAATGATTAGAAATTCAAGACAATTACGGATCAAGATTTCTAGTCTAGCAATAAATCACAACCAGATTATATTCAGTTGGCCACTCAAATACAATCAGCAAGCAATCATAAGCATTAAATAGGGGAGAATACAAGCAACTTCAATTAGAGAATTGGATAACAATTCCTTACACAATCAACTTACAAAAACCATATCAGGGGCTTTGAAATCACCCTCAACCAATTCAGATTCAGTTACACATGTTTAAGAACGTGGTAAATACAATACAACATGGAGACATTCCAGAAAATGAAAGGGAAGGGAAAAACTTAGCAAATTTGATGTAATTCTCTTTGGATTGTAGTTCTTCCTCTTTCCAAGCTTCCTTTCTCCTTCAAGAACTCCAAGAGATGAAAGAATTCCAGAGCTGCAGCCTCCACCACGTTCTCCCCTCTTCAAGTTATGAAAATAAAACCCTAAAATGTGTTAAAATACTCTGCTACAGTAACGTGCTACAGTGTCCCGTATTATACATGCTACAGTGATGTGTGGAATTACATTTCTACACTTCTCACACTGTTTTGATTACAACTTTCGGTACACTGAATGGATTCATAAACCGTAATTTTCTCCAAAAAGTAGACTTCGAGAGCTTTTCAACGGTATATGATATGTCATCGGGTTCATTGTATATCAATACAATTAAATCCGAGAAGATGGTTGACTAGCAGAAGTGAAAATGAAGGGTTTTACTCCATTTTTGTGCAAGTTGCTCCAAAACTCCTACAAATATCAAAACCACACACAAACATAAAAATACCAAGGAATATAGCAAAGAAACATGGACGAATTAATATGAAAATGATATATAAATAGGCACTTATCAAATTC
>SNVD02011652.1:0-59165 GCA_013180625.2 Boswellia sacra
AAAAAGAAAAAAAAGAAAAAAAATCCAATCTGTACTTATCGTCCACGTACTTACACATTGAGGACAATGTGTTGTTTAAGTGTGGGGGAGGGGAAGTGTAATAAAAAAAAAGAAAAATAAAGAAGAAGAAAAAAAATAGAACAAAAGAAGAAGAATAAGAGATCTACACCCTTAAGTGTTCTTAAAAAGAATGAAACAACAAAGTGTGGGGGTGTAGTTTTCTTTTGTTTTCTGCCAAAAAAAAAAAAAAGATTGAGTGTTCTAAATAAGTTTGGGGGAGTAACCTGGTGAATTGAAATAAAATTGTGTTATAGGGTTGAGCTCTACATAGTCTTGAATGATTTATGTGTTTGTGGGTGATTTGAGCCAAATTATTATCCGTTATCATACCTTCACCCAAGCCAAACGTTACAAGCTTAATAAAGCCCTACTTGATCCTTGGTGTTGTGCATGTCTACATTAGTGGAGAGTGATTTGAAAAGCAGGCCTATGGAGTTCATTTATATATACATTTTCACTATTAAATATGATTCATTTTTAAGCATAAACTCATCCGGGTTACAAGTGATTAGGTGAGAATGGCTCTACACACACACACGTGAGGAATTGAAGTGAAGCGAAACTAATATTTGAGATAAAATTGTTGATCAAGTGCATTATTTTGAAGTTTTCCTTGGGTTATAATTAAGTACAATCTTTTAGGCCTATTTGCAAGTTGAAGCATTTGTGTGTGTTTTAATTTTTCTTTGATTCTGTTTCGGTTTAGTTTTGTTTCGTATCATTTTAGTTGCTCGAGGACTAGCAAAGTCTAAGTGTGGGGAATTTGATAGGTGTCTATTTATGTATTACTTTTATATCAATTCGTCCATGTTTCTTTGCTATATTCCGTGGTATTTTTATGTTTTTGTGTGTTTTGATGTTTGTAGTAGTTTTGGAGCAACTTGCACAAAAATGGAGTAAAACCCTTCATTTTCACCTCTGCTAGTCAGCCATCTTCTCGGATTTAATTGTCTTGATATACAATGAACCCGATGACATATCATATACCGTTGAAAAGCTCTCGAAGTCTACTTTTTGGAGAAATTTACACTTTATGAATCCATTCAGCGTACCGAAAGTTGTAATAAAACAGTGTGAGAAGTGTAGAAATGTAATTCCACACATCACTGTAGCATGTATAATACGGGATACTGTAGCACGTTACTGTAGCAGAGTATTTAAACACATTTTAGGGTTTTATTTTCATAACTGGAAGAGGAGAAAACGTGGGAGGAGGCTGCATTTCAGGATTTCTCTCATCCCTTGGAGTTCTTGAGGAGAAAGAAGATTTTGAAAGAGGAGGAACTACAATTCCCAGAAGATTCATCTACAAAGAAGATTTTCAAAGAATTTGCTAAGTTCTTTCTTTCCTTTTCAATTCTGGAATTTCTCTGTATTGTATTTGTTATTCTGATTGAATATGTGTAACTAAATCTGAATTGGTTGAGGGTGATTTCAAAGCCCTTGATATGGATTTTGTGAGTTGATTGTGTAAGAAATTGTTATCCAATTCTCTAATTGAAGTTGCTTGTATTTTCCCATATCTAATGCTTATGATTGCTTACTGATTGTATTTGGAATGGCCAACTGAATATAATCTGTTGTTGTCTATTGCTAGATTAGAAATCTTGATCCGTAATTGTCATGAATTTCCAATCATTAGTAGCAAAATTGTGATCAGAGATTGCAATTGGAAAATACAACCTAGGTTAAATAATCCGAACTTGTGTGATTATTGCTTAGATCAACCTATCTTTCTCATCGTAATGCTTCTATTGAATTAAACTTAGAGAGCTTGTTCTAGGTTGTTTAATGGATAGAGATTAAATAAAGAGCTTGTTTTATTTAACAACAAAGTAAGGAAAGATTGGGATAACAGAGCTTGTTGTTATCTACGGTTGATAACTTCAATGCTGTAATTGGATTGCAATTCTATGTTAATTCACAAATTCATATCTTGTGGCAGAGAATGAACTCTTAACCAAGTGTCTCTCATTGATTTTTCACTCCATTTAACTTTGCTTTGTGTTATTCTTCATTTACTTTCATATTAAGTTTAGTTAATCAATCAACAAAACCCCCCCTGTTTAGTTTATTATTGCTGGAAAATAACAAATTCAATTAGAATCAATCCTCGTGGGAACGATATCTACTTATCACTTTATTACTTGTGCGACTAGTATACTTGCTAGTTTCGAACGCATCAATACGCTAGAATGCCAGGATAGAATCATCAAAAAAGGTAGAATTACCATAATAGAATTATCAAACTAGGGTAGAAATGCCATGATTTTAGTTTATGGCTTTAATTCGACATTTTATTGATTTATATGAATATATGTATGAATATACCATGATTAGAATTTGATGAATATATGATGCTATAAAGTGATGGTGGACTCACATTGATGGTGAGGGACCATCACTTAGTATGAAAATATGAATATATGAATATGCAGGTGGAGGTTTGATAAGTATGGAATGGACTCACATATGATGGTGAGGAATTCCTTATTTATCGAATCTTGAATTGAGTGCTTATATTGAATGTTTGATATGCATGAGTGTGCTATGAATATTATGAATTGAATGAATGTGATATATGAAGTGCTAGAAGTAGCTTGTTTTACTATTGAACAACAATTGGTGTAATCCCACTCCCATTCCCCCATGTTTGAAGGGATATATAACTCTATTCTCCTTATCATTTTCTATGTATGAATATACAACTGCCTTGATTGAAAATTACCTCATATGAGTAATGAAGATAAAGCAAATTTTGCATGCATAAAACGAACATAAGTGGACTGTATAACAAAGTTTAGCTATTCTTATTTGGTATACCCTAGTAGAGACTGAATTTATATCCGGGTGCGTCGAAAGCTCATACTTAACTTGCCAAACCCTTCTTTAAAAGGATAAGGGTAGTTTGGGTCCTAAAGCGAGGGTTTGGATTGCCCCCATTCATTCTCAATTGAATAATTAGGTGGCGACTCCATTCTCCAGACATATCTATAGCTTGTTTGTGTTTCCTAAGTCTCGTAAGAGGCTTTGATATAGTGTCGTGGTCGCAAATACTCTGGAAAGATGAAAGCCCCTTTCACAATAGGTAAACTCTTCCTCGAAATAGCTAATTACATAACAAAAGTGGGTAGTGCTCATTTACACAAAGGCAAACTCAATATGGGGACAGTCATATGAATAACAAAGGGCAGGGAACCTTCTACTCCCAGATACTATTAAATGAATAATCAAAATTGATAAGTGCTCTTTTGGAGAGCTAACCCAATTTAGGAACAACAATATACAGAACAAACAGTAAAGTTGGCGGGCACCTCCTTTCTCAAGGAAAATCTAACTTTGGTACGGTTATTTTTTAATGGGATACATGAACAGAAAAAGTTGATTGATGCTTTTTTTTTTTTTGCAAAGGAAAATCAACCTGAAACAGTTGTGTGGAAACAAAAACTAAAATAGAAATAGATAAATATAGAAACATCCTTTCATTTCTTATAGAATGTAAACAACAATAGTGAACACCCTTAGCTTTTAAAAAGAGGGTGTAGAGTTCTGTCCAACCCAGTGACAGAAAAAGGATAAAAGCATCAAAAACTACGATCACAATAAGACAAGTTATGTAGGCTATGATGGTGGTATTTGTCTTGATCAGAGAGGTATGGCTCAGCCCCATCAGAACCTTGAGCGAAAAAAGTCCTTGTTGTGTCCTTAATCTTAGAAGGGGTAGCTTCAATGTAATTCATTTTGGCTGTGATTGGTGGATGGGAGTCAGCCTTGCGAATGGTATCCTTGGCAACTGGAATTTGACCACCAGCCCTACTCCCCAATGGTTGAAGAATGAAAGCTCCTCTACATTAGACCGTCCTATGTGAAGGGTCCATAGCCTCGATCGTAGAAGCCGCTTGCAAAGAAAAAGAAAGCAATGCATTATTCAGCAACCTAAGGGAGGGGAATATCTAACAATATATCTAACAGAGGGAAACATATTATAGTATATGCCCAAATTAAGGAATCTTAGATAGACCTCAAGTATTTAGGAACAAAGGGAATAAATTACAAAGTGCCTGAATCAAGAGGGACCTTTGATAAACACCAAGCATTCGGGAGTAAGGGAAACAAATTACCAGATACCTTGAATTAAAGGGGATTTAGGCAAGCCTATATGGGAAAAAGGTTAACAAACTTTATAAAATTGGGATAGATCTTTGCCAATCTATAGGCATTCAAGAAACAACTCTTGGCTCCCTTTGTCAAGAGCCTTCATACCAACTGATGAGAGGTCACAATACAGCACTTCCCTCGCCTTGGCAACAACATACAAAATTCACCCAAAAAGAACAGCTCAACATCATTCATCCCATGTACTCTCCAAGTATTATCGGAGAGAACCCCACTATTTAATGGAACCCAGCTAACAGAAGAGCCTCTCAAACTCTGAGCTGCTAGTAGCACACCACCACCTTTGAGCCCCTTTTTCATGGGCATTATAGATCTGTGTATAGTTCTTTTGCTTTCTGGGTGGCCTAAGGATCAGCCATAGCTTGTGAAAGCAAAGGAATTGATTGTGAGAGGGGAGAAGTAAGAGGGGCAAACCCATAGTAAACCCAATTGCTTCCTTGCCTTTCCCTTTTTGGCAAAATCGAAACGTGTAACAGAAACCATGAATGGATAGTTGGCTAATTGAAGGTTTCCTAAAAGGTGTTAGAGATCTGCATAACGAAGGTGATGAATAAATCAGTAAAGCTTACCAAAATGAGAAGGAGATCAGAGAAGAATGCCCTGGGGATAGGATGGTTGGAAATCAACAGTTGAACATATGGTGGTTTTGAGCAGTTGAGAAACTAAAATTGAGAGAAAACGAGTAAACAGAGGACCCAAAATTGGGGCAGACTCCCATAAAGTAATTGGATTAGAGGGAAAGAAATCATTTTGAAAGTTAGCAAACCCACCTCTAAGCCTAGCAGGGGGTATGCATGAAGCCACCATCCTAGTAAGAGGGCATCTTGAAGTGCTTTAGAGATAAATCACGAGAACAATAGGGGTTAGAGGTGGTCCAAAAGTTCAAAGGTTTAAAAAAGAAAGAAATTGATTTTTTTTGCATTTGGGCCTTTAGTTCAGTTAGGCCGATGTCCACAAAAAGGGGGCAAATGAAAGGTAATAAAATTGTGTAAAGCCCAAGCCCGCATACAACTAAGAGATGATCATCACATATCAGGACATGGGCTTTTTTAGAAGCCCACTCAGTTCAAATCAGCCCCACTAGCAATTTCAATTGTCCAGCCCATTACTTATTCAACTTGGTTGAGAAGGATAAAGCTAATTGAAAAGTCAAATAAGGAGACAAATTTTGTAAGCATTAGAAGGGTTGTGACTTCGCGTGGAAGGTAAAGAAAGCAATAGAAAGAATTCAAATTCTTACATGAGAAACCAAAGAAGAGACCAGCAGGCAATTAGAGTAGCTGGGAAAGAATAGTAGGAGAAACTTTGTACAGTGGGCATTAAAGGTAAGGGAGGTTGGGAAATGTGACATTGAGATGGGAGGCAAAGCATCCAAAGGAAATCAACCTAGAAAAGGAAAAAAACTGCTAGAAGCAATCCAAGAAGGAAAAACACCACAGGCAAGGGGGGAGCTTGAGATTGGCCTTGGGGGAAGAGATAAAGGCTTGTGGGGAAGATAAATGGAAGAAGGATGAGTTTCCAAGGGGATTCAACCCTACAAAGTTCTATACATATAGAGAAAAATATGCATAAAAACTTCCTCCCAACCAAGAAGAGCTTCCCCTAGTTCTTCTTTAAATTCTCTCTTTTCTTCTTATATCTGTAGCCGTACTTTCGATTTCTGTTGATTGATTTTGTATAATATCATAATTTGGGACCTAACTTTGCCATCGGAGTGCCTTTGCAGGTACTCATCCCCCTTATTGGTGAAGCAACAGTCAATCCGTGGATAAAAGGAGATTGTGTGGGATGCTACCCATGTTAGGAGTTGAGATTGAATCTGATACCTAGCCTAGCAAGAGGTACAATTTTTTGTACTTATACCCACCCCTTTAAAAATAATAAATTTGAGTTCAGTAAATAAAAAAAGTTTAAAAATTATATGATTTTGAAAAAATAAATTCATTTTATTAGAAAATTAGTTCATATTTAAAATTTTGTATAGGACCAACATGGCAATTTCCGCCGTGAGAATCCAGAAACAATGAAAAGCGAAAAGTCAAATAGAGCAATTGCTTTGGGGAAGTTTGTAGACTCTGAAGGTGTAGAGAAATTCTTAAACATATCCCTAGCTGGAAAACAACATCAAACCCCTAAATTAAACTTATATTACATTGACTGCCTTTGAACATAAGAAAATCGATTTTACCCTATATTTGAATAAAAATAAAATTAATTAGATAATTGAGATATATTCAAACTAAAAAAAAAGTTGAAGGAATGAAATAGTCTAATTGACAAATTATACTATAATTTTTTTCCTTTGTTTAAATTATGAATTATATTATATACTTATTTTATGAATATAATTTAAAAACATCCATTCATTAAAATAATGCACAAAAAATTCGGTGACCATGCACCTTCTCCACCATTAGCATCTAAATCTTTCAATATGCAAGTTTTTCAAAACTGCTATGTACATTGTAATTCATTACTCTTCTAACACTTACTTTAGTAATCCAACCGCAACAATACCATCTCTATATATCAACAATCTCACTTAGAGTTGGCAATGGGGTGGGGTGGGGCGGGTTCGGGACATTAGGTACCCAGCCCCGCCCCGCCCCGCTCAATTTTTGTTTACCCCGCCCCGCCCCATAAAGGGGCAATGGGGTGAGGCGGGGCGAAAAAAAATTAAGTGGATCCAGACCTGCCCCGCCCGGTCCCTAAATATTTATATTTTTTCAATCACACCCCTATAATATTTATATTTTTACAACCTCGTCCCCCTGTATAAAGTTTATGTAAGTTTTCATTTTATTGGCATTATACAAACTAAATGATAATTGTATAAATTAGTTATATCATTTAAAAAAATAGTGACCACTAATTACCATTTGATTTTATTAGTAATAATGTTACATACTCTTTTAGAAATAATATTAAAAGTATATTATTGCTTCTAAACTAGTTAATTGATAATTTTTTAAATAGTTAATAATACAATTAAATAATTTTTTAATAGCATGTTGATTTAATTTCAATCTAATAATGATAATAAATGATTGACATATACCAATTAATTAACATTATATATATTTATAAAACATTAATAATTCAATTAATTAATTTAAATTATGATCAATCATATATTTAAGGTTATAAGATTGTTCTTATCATATTTCTATTTACATATTTAGAAAATAATATATTGATTATATTAAAAATAAACATTTTGGAAATGATCTTATTAATATTGCAATAATTTAATTAGTACTTAATAATCTATATCAAAATTGTATATATTATACAAATTTAATTACTAAAAAATATAAATATTTTATTTTGTCATTATAATATGATTAAATTAATGTTAATATACTAAAAGATATTAATTATTAATTAAAATGTTACTTTTGTCAAAGTATTTGTATTGTTTGTAAAATTATAGAGAATTCACATATATAAAAAGTTAACAAATATAACCTAAAAAATTACTAAACAGTCCTAAAATTTTAAAATTTTATAGATACACCCCTACATTTTTGGGATGGGTCTTGCCCCGCCCCATTTTTATGGGCCACACCGGGGCCCCAGACCCGGTGGATCAAATTGCCAACCCTAATCTCACTCTGTGATCTTTACAAACCAGTTGTCACCATTTGATTTTACCTCCAATATTTAAGCTACTAACCTAACAAAAAAAAACCATAATCACGGTCAAATGCTAATTTTGATTTTAAATGTTAGAATTATCATTGGATTGTTATAAAAAAATAAGAGTTAAAAAAAATTAACTTGCACAAAGATATGACTTAAACTAAAATTACTTGATCTGTGAGTTAAAGACATAAATTCGCTTCTTGAAGATAATAGAAGCCTCTCCTAAGATGCAGGGGACATATGGCCACACTATCTCCGGGATTCAACAAACCTGTACTCCATTCCAACCAAGTTATACTCGCACGATATACTTCCTGTAACACTCAATCTCCTTTCTAAATGTCCTCTAGAAATCATGAATTGAAGAACTTTGTTTCTTTACTTTTCTTTCTTATGTCTATTGTAAATAGGGGTGGCAATTTGGGTCATAACACGCGAACACGACATGAATGCAACACGAACACAATACACGATTAATAAATGGGTCGGATTCGTGTTCAGGGGTTCAACACGCTAACCCGTTTAATGACACGAATAGTTAAACATATTTTGTCTATCCTTAATATGTAAGCTCATTTAATGATATAAATTATTATCTTCTTACAACATATCTATTATAAAACTGAAAATTTTATATTATAAAATAAATTAATTTACAAAATAATAAATTATAATGATTTTAATAATATTTTATACTAACAATGGTTTATATTATAAAAATAATTTTAATTGATATAAATATATAGAATATAATATATTATACATAACTAGGTTAAATAATTAAGTAAATTATGTGAATTAAATATGACACGATTACAACACGTGGGTAACACGTTTAATAACCGTGTCGGATCCGTGTTTTATATCTTGACACGAATAATTAAATGGGTGACACGACACGACACGAATTGCCACCCTTAATTGTAAATTCTCTTGTGATTCATTGTGTTCTTATAAATTGGTAAACCAAATAACCCTTCTTATGAACTTCACAAATTCATCATTAGAAATACAAATTCATTTGCATTACATTAAAGATGATTCACAATTATCTATAAATAAATTTACATTATTCATGTATCAAACACTTAGAATTATGATTTTCATAAACAAATGTTCAGTGATTCATGAACTTAAGGCCTTTTTGTTTTGGGCTTTCAAATCTGAATCTAAATATATTTCAGTGCTTTAAAAATTTAGGATTGTTTGTATTGGACTTTAATCACTTATTTTCATACAAAAATGTTTGAATGAAAAAAGTGAAAAAAAACCACTTTTTTTTTTTAAATTCAAAACATCTTAATGTCTTAAAATAATAGAATTACCCTTCTATTAAAAAACATTTCTAATTCAAAAAAGTGAAATGTCATTAATGCCCCCACCTTATATTATCAACCAAATCTATTTTACTGTGAAACCTTACCTGTCATTCACCTTTTATCTTCTCTGTGCAAAGTCGGCATCGACGACAAAACTAGTGAGCATCCTTGACAAAATGCATACTAAAATGATATTCTCTTCACAATCTACACATCCATTGAAATATTTTTGGAAAGTACATTGTCGTTTCACCATTGGAAATACATGGTTGCGCTGGATCTTTCTCGGCTTCCAACAGCCAAATGCCGCTTCATTTATCAAAATTAATCCAGTAGGCTTATAGATCATGAAGAGTTGATCATTCTAGTATCGACATTGTCACCAAACACGCGAAGCCAACAGTGAACAATGACGGAGGATGTGGCAGCTCATGATCTTTCTCAGCTTCCAATAGCCAAGCTCCACTTTATTTGTCAAAAATAATCTAGTAGGCTTGTATATCATGAAGAGCCAATTGTTCAAGTATTGGCATTGTCACTGGATGCGTGAAACCGGCGGTGGTTGACGATGGAGGGTATGGCAGCTCCAGATCTGAAATTTCAATTACTTTTTTATTTTAAATAAATAATTAAGAATATAATATTATTTATATTTATTTATATTTGGATTCTGAATTTTAATTATTTTATACGTAATTAAATTTTGAATTTTTTGAATAATGTTTATTTATATTATAATAAACTATTGTAAATAAATAAAAATAATTAGTATAATATAATTTATTTAATATATATATATTTAAATTTAACTAATTAATTAAAAATATTATATGATTACTTTTATTCTATTTTGTATCTTCTATTAGAAGGGTAAATGTGACAAAGAATTTTACTTACCACATATTTTAAGATGTATGAAAAATAAAAAACAAACATATTTTTAAGTGGTTTAAATTAAGTTTTAAAAAAGTGATTGATTAGATCTAAAAAGTGTTAAACGATAGAAACAAATAGACTCTTAGTTAAATAATTTTGTAGCTTCAAAATACCTGAATTTATTTACAACTTTTAAAAAGCAAAGGGAATTAATTTTGAACAAAATATCCATAAGAAGGTTGGATAGTGAAGATAAAAGGAAGAATGAGATTGAGAATGAGAACGAGGAGAGAAGGGAAAAAAAAAAAAAAGAGAGAGAAGAAAGAATAAGATTAAATGACCCTTTTCCCTCCACTCATATAATTTTTCCTTCTAGATTTCCCGTTCAATTCTTGAGGCAATTGTTAGTTACCCCAAAAGCAGGGGTTTTGATGAAGTTCTCCAAACATTCGGGGTCTACAACGTTTTATCCCTTGCTTAGGCCTTCACTCGATTGTTTAGAGTTGGACTTTGAAGACAGGCCTCTGTGAGGCATGTACACTAGTGGCAATATTAAAGTCCATCAAATCTAAATAAATGATGCTTTTAGCTCCTGTTATTGAACTAAATTTAATGTTACTTTGGAGTCCGGTTTAGACAGACATAGCACAAGCGTAACACAACATAATACCAGACAACCAAAAGTAAAACCCTTACCTTTGAAGGAGGTGTTGTGTTGCAGTTCTGACTTGACTTGCTTGTTCCTGATCTCTTCATCTTCTTATGTTACCAAACCAAACTCATTACCAAATTTATCTCCAGATCTTGTTTTTCACTTCGCTAAATCTTTTGTTTCTCAGAGATTTTATGCGCTCTTAACGAATGCTTACACAGTTTTTTTTTTTGGTTCTCCGGGGTAAATAAATCGATCCTAGCTCTCTCTCTCCTGGTCTTAAATGCTTACACAGTTTTTTTTTTTTTTAATTTGCTGCATTACTATTCTTGTTTGCAGATCTTTGGTGGGTTGTGATTACGCTGTGGAGCCTTTGACCAGCTTTGCCTTTTCCATCATCATAAAAGGTTAGTAATTTCGTTCTCCTTCATTTTCTTAAATGACCATTTGGGTTTTTTGCTTCAATAATTTGCTCAGGTGTAGTGGTGCTATAGTTTTACATACTTGGATTGAGTTATGCGTTTCTGCTACAAACTATGTTGACAAAAATCACGAACAGATTGGAAGTAATTTACAAAATTTGTTGTCAATCTTGTATTTGTTCAAATTGATCAACATGCCCCTATTGTCTTCTTAAAGTCAATAGGATTTTTGGTCAACCAAAGCCTTTGCTTTACGTGGTGAAATTATTTACGTTTAAATTTTTTTTTCTCTCTAGATGTGGGTTTTATCTGCTCATATCTGCAAACCATTTCTTTATCTCTATTCCTTTCTCGAAATTTTGAAGTTTTTAAGATCCATTTTGGCATCTAATGTTTATCAGGACCTTCCATATCCTTTGTTAAGATATATATTTATTAGATTAATGGGGTTCTTATGATAATCATAGATTAATGTTTGGTTTAGTAAGAAAGGTCTGAGGGCCTAAAAGGTATGGTATCGAAGGAAAAGGTTATTGGCAAATAAAAGTTTTGCTATTCAGCCTTCGTCTTAGTGCATGTGAGGTTGTCTTGACCTAATTTCTTTTCATTTCTCCTCTTCTTTTTGATACTTTTATTTATTTATTTGTTTTATTTTTAGTGAGATTAGTTGAGTTGCATTTTGTTTGTGGGCAGCCTTTAGTGCATAGTAAGTGGAATTCAATTCATCACAAGCTCCTGACAGAGAAGAGAGCTATAAACAGTATTACTGCAGTTAAGAGCTTATAAAATGTCTTTCCGTAGCATAGTTCGTGATGTAAGAGATAGCTTTGGGAGCTTGTCGAGACGGAGTTTTGATGTTAGATTGACAGGCCATCATAGAGGGAAATCCTATGGTTCCTTACATGATTTGCATGACCAAACTGTTGTAATTCAGAATAGTCGTTGGGCTAGTCTCCCACCAGAACTTCTTTTTGATGTAATCAAGAGATTGGAGGAGAGCGAGAGTTCTTGGCCTGCTCGAAAACATGTTGTTGCATGTGCTGCTGTTTGCCGGTCATGGAGGTCTATGTGCAAAGAAATTGTTAGAAGTCCAGAGTTCTGTGGGAAGCTTACTTTCCCAGTGTCGCTGAAGCAGGTAGTTTCCATTGCTTCCTTCGGCCAGTTGTTTATTGTGGATTGTGTTGGAAAGTAGCTCTTCCCTTCAAGTTTGTTTTGAAATAGTTTCATTTTTTATTCTGTAGCGGTTGCATTTATGTGTATTTTGTAGTGGTTTTTAAATGTACTTTCAGGTCCTATGGATTAATTCCTTCTTGTTTTCAATTTTCAGCCTGGCCCACGTGGTGGAACCATCCAATGCTTCATTAAAAGGGATAAATCTAATTTAACGTATCACCTTTTTCTATGTCTTAGCCCTGGTGAGCATCATTCCTCTATTTTATTTTATTTGTTTAAAAGTCAAATCAAACTCATGTGTCTCTGAATGTGTTGAGATGAGGTTTACGTACTATATGGTTTGCATAAATGGCTAAGAACATAATTGAATCATACTGTTTAATGCTTAGAATTTCATGTGCTTGTGCATTTCGTGTGGAATGGGTGCTTACACATCCACACGGCTCCATACATCTTTATCAATTGAAACAAATCTGAAGTTTTATTGAGCTTGCTAATCATTGGAGTGAACTTGGGCGCATGACAGATTTATTAATGGTATGCACAGGGCATCAGTGGGTCCTTAATTAATCATTTCATTCTGTAGTACTTAGTGTAAAGTAGTACAAATACGCATGTAAAACCCAGGTTGTTTGTACAGTATGTATCAAGGGCCTTTATGTGTCTACTGGAAACATGTGCTGTCTGATTCACAGTTAGTGATTTCATGTCAAATGTTCTTCTGCCAAATTCTTGGTATCAATCGCTGTTAACTACATATGTTGTATAGTCGATATGAAAAATATTTATGCAAGCTATAATTCTAACAGTATAATATGTCAATAAGGTCAGCTGGAAAGAGAATTTTGAGAATACTCCAGGTATGTATATGTGACGTGAGAGCAAAAAAGTTGAATAACCATGAAATAAAATAGTGAATGAGTCTTGTAAATGCTTCAATACTTGAAGGTTTGAAACTCCTTAAATTAAGAGCCATAATATCAAATATTATACTTGAGATAGCTGGCACAGAGGCTTTTCAGAAATCTTATAGTCTAGTGCCTAGGCTTTGAATTTATTTGGAATATTGAATCAACTTCCTTTACAGCTACATTATGCTAAGAGAGGGCAGTTTGGGGTATATTTCTCTTATCTGCTCTGGGAAATTTAAGAGCTTTATATTAACTCGTGGCTTCTGGAGTTTTGCATCTCCAATGTGGTGTGAATTATATAGCATGCCCACTTTTACAGCTTAGGTGGAGTTAATACCTGTCACTTCATTTAGAAACAAATTCATCTATTCAATTTTTATTTTATTTTTATTTATTTATTTATTTATTTATTACATATTCTTCTTGTTGACATTGTTACAATTTCAATGTGTCTCTACTCAAGGAAATATATGGACAATTTGTCAGCTGTAAACCTCAGTGGTCTCCTAGTCCCTTTTACATTTGTCAGACATGATTTAAATTACAAAAGTTATCCTTGTTCTAGTTTTACGCAGTAATGTATGTTATTTTGTCATTACCTATCTTGCAGCGTTGCTAGTTGAAAATGGAAAATTCCTTCTTTCTGCAAAACGGACTCGTCGAACTACTTGCACAGAGTATGTAATCTCTATGGATGCCGACAACATTTCAAGGTCAAGCAGCACTTATATTGGAAAATTGAGGTAAGATAAAAATGAAAAGTCTAAATTTGATGAGAAATACAAACGAAAAGAGTCAAAATGTGTTCTCTCTTGCATAAAAACATGAATATGGACCTACTTTTTATTTTTTTGATCAATTTCAAGCTTGATAGGGGAAGTTTTAAATTTTAATCTGGTAGTTTTTATTTTTATTTTTTATAAATAAAAAAGGCTATAATCTGATTTCTATTCTGTAGCTTACACCTTGGAATTTAAATGTTTCATCTTGCAGATCAAATTTCCTTGGGACAAAATTTATAATATATGATACACAGCCACCATATCCATATTCCTCTGCAAATATTTGCCCTCCAGGGCGTACAAGTCGTAGATTTTACTCTAAAAAAGTCTCTCCAAAAGTCCCAACTGGCAGCTATAATATAGCCCAGATCTCGTATGAACTAAATGTTCTTGGCACCCGGGGGCCACGAAGGATGCATTGCATCATGCACTCCATTCCAGCCTCAGCACTTGATGCAGGTGGCGCTGTCCCTGGACAGCCAGAGCTTCTTCCCCGCTCTCTGGAGGACTCATTCAGGAGCATCTCCTTCTCAAAGTCCCTTGACCACTCTGTTGAGTTCAGTAGCTCAAGATTTTCTGAAATTGGTGTGCCTCATGATGATGATGAGGATGGCAAAATGAGACCTTTGATTCTCAAAAACAAGGCCCCAAGATGGCATGAACAATTACAATGTTGGTGCCTCAACTTCCGGGGACGAGTCACGGTTGCATCTGTTAAGAATTTTCAGTTGATTGCTTCCACACAGCCAGCTGCTGGTGCACCCACCCCATCTCAGCCAGGACCACCTGAGCATGATAAGATCATTCTGCAGTTTGGCAAGGTTGGGAAAGACATGTTCACCATGGATTATCGATATCCTCTTTCTGCATTTCAGGCTTTTGCTATCTGCTTGAGCAGCTTCGATACAAAACTGGCTTGTGAATAGAACAATAAAAGACTGATGCCTAAAGTATGGGAAGAGCGAAAAGTAGAGAAGAGTAATGACAATCTTTTCTTCTGGGTTATATTTTATTTTATTTTTATTTTTTTCACTTTGTTATTGTCTCCATTAGAATAGGAAATTGTTGTCAATGTTCTGTTGTTGTAAAATCTCGATTGTAACTTTGTTGATGTCCTGATAACTAACTGGGCTCTCGTAATTGTAAACACCAATCTGATTATTAGACATAACATTGTCTTTATCAGTCAATCAAATTGCAAATGTACGTGTCCTGTCTCACCTGTGGAACTTGGACGCGCGTGCCTAACCAACAGCTTTTCCTGCTAGTTTGATGCAATTCCATTCAGTTGGCAATGGATATATTACTTAAGTGCTTTTATTTATGCTACAAAGCGGATAGCATGACTGTAAGATGAAGGGAAAGAAATACAAAGAAAAAATAGGTGATTTTGTCATGGCATGCGATGGGGTTGCAGCAGATATGATTGATGGAGGTAATCATTGCACTAAGGAGGCGTGGCCTGGGCTTACTGCGCCAAACCGAGTGTAGCGATGGTAATGATTACGCATGCATTGGTGTATCAAATTTAGGAATCACCATGGACCTCTCCTTTCTCGTTTCTCATAACATTTCATGTGGAATTCGCCAATTTCTTCTTCACAATGCTCTGGTTTTTTAGAAGGCATATATATATCTGAACCAAATTGCTAGACATATATATATATATCTCTTCACAATGCTGGTTTTTTAGAAGGCATATATATCTGAACCAAATTACTAGACATAGCATATAAATATATATATATATATCAATGATTCTCCCACGTATAGTTGACAAAAACCTACAGAAAAATGTTAAAAAGTTTCAGTAGTTCTCGAATTTAGATTTAATATTTGATATATTAATAATGTAACCTTTTGTTTGTTTAATGTTTGTTTTACATTATTTAACAATTGTCTAACATTATTAAACTGTCAAGTAAACTTGTACAACGATTCAACACTTGATTAGATGCTAAAAATATGGTTTGTTTATTTTTTAAAAAGAATTTTAAGATATTGTTTTTTTTTTTCAACAATCAAATAGCACTTATTGTTCGAGCTACATAATCAGGACAAACAAATTGGAAAGCATTTCTTTATCTTTTTTATTGATCACTCTCTTGATTGTCATAACAATTTCCCAAAGTAATAAAATATTAACATAGTAACAAGCTAATTAAACTGTACACAAAGAATTACTAATTTAAGTAATTACCTATCCAAGCTCTAAAGTGTTGCTCACTTGAGTTAATAGTTATAGGAATAGAAAATGGATTGTTTATGGATCCACTTTCTTTGTTTGATTTGAGTAAAGATGAAAAGAAAATGCATAGTCAATAATCTATTTTGCTTAAACTTTGGTAACCAAGTTTCTCTCCAAGATTAAAATAAAAATTAGGAAACTTTGGTTTCCCATATTATTATACATTAAATTATTAAAATAACCTTTTGATATTTTAAAAAATTAAAATATTTGTAGAAATCAATGTATATTATAAAATTAAATAATTTAATATTAAATTTTAAATGAAGAATAAATTGCCTCTTATTAAATTTGAATTTTATAACTAAAGAGATGGTTGGCAATCAAAACATTGGAGTTTTATCACCACAATATGTGTTGTTTCACTCCGGGCCAAATAATTGTCGGCTATTTGTGGACAAATGGACAATCCTTTGCCTACTAAAGGCCCAAAATTTGGTAGATTGCCAATTATGCGATCCCAAATGTCGGCAATGACTCAACATGCTTTTTGGTGGTTGCCCTCCTTACGGTGGCAAGTAGTTGACTCAACTGGAGTATGTTTTTTGCATTTCTCCTTTTAGTTCTTGAAATTAATTAATTATATAGCCATGTCTACTTTGAACCCTTTGGTACATCCAATTGTTAAAATAATTTCTCATCAATTATACAACTTTAACTCACTCTCTACCTTTAACTCACCTCTCTCTTCTCTCTTCTTTCCGTCACCTCTCTCATCTCTCTTCTCTCTCGTCAATGTCACCTCCCACTTCCCTCCTCTCAGTTTTAATTCACCTTATGCATTATTGTTTGTGACGCCGATTATACATGTGCAAGTTGTGTGCATACGCTGATGTGTCTTTGACTTGGTCTCTAATGGACTTAAATCTCTCACTAGGCCGAATTTCTTATTCATGATCAGAAAATGGCGGATCTTAACTTGTTTGATTGTTTATCTTTTAGGCTTTTGGATTCGGTATTGGGCTTTCAGCTTTTCTGAACTTGAAAAATTATCTCTAATATATGTATATGAGTTTTACAATATCGTTAATAAAAAATAAATTTATTTAATATGATTATAATATAATATATATTTCTATATTATTTCTAAAAGAAAGATTTATGTTTTCAAATATTTATATTAATTTAATATAGAAATAATAATATTTTTAATTTAATAAGATATTTATATTATTTAATAATTAATTTATAAAAAATAAATAAAATTAAATTTTTTCTTTAATAAAAATATAAAATATTTTAATAATTTAGAAACTATTCCTTTCTATCTATAATTTCGTCACACAATTAAACAAAGTAAAGTAAAGATCTCCTCATCCTTTTCGTTTCATCAACTCTTTTCTTTTACCCAACTTTTCTTTCCTCATGCCGCAAACACCGTTGATTAATTTATAGAAAAAACATATATATTCACATAATTAACAAGGTGAAGGTTGTTGACATTCTAAGGCGGCAACTAGTCATTATTGCTGAAGTCACCTTTGGACAGATGCCGATGTTGTTGAATAACTAAAACAGAAGTATGCAGGTCGAAATCCATGGAAGCCAAGAGATCTCCAACTGTACCAAGCTCAGGACACTCCTCCCAGTCGCAGATACCAGTTGTCATAGGTGAGAACCCTCTCCCACCTTTCCCTACTATAAACAATGAATACATTTCTCCAATGTCTCGTAGAGCTGTCATCGTCTCTGCTCCATCACCAACATACTTCTCTACGTATCCGATTTTACCTGTTGCCACATACCTAAAGCAAAGAAGAAAAGATCAGCTATAAATGTCCAAAATTAATAGACATATACATATACATACATACATACATACATACATACATATATATATACATAGACATATACATATACATATATATATATATATATATATATATATATATATATATTAATACTTGTTCACATGTGAAAGATCCGATTTTAAAGTTTAATCCATGTTTTCGAACGACGAGAGCCAAGATTAGTGTGTTTGAGTGCTTATTATATTGAAAATTTCTAAACCCAAAAATTTAAATTATCAAATAGATGTAAAATTAATAATTGAGTCCAATTATTGTATAATAATCCAAATCCGATGCTATTATTAACGTATTTTGCGTCATCGATTCATTTATTTCTATCAAGATATAATTCAGTATTACGAATTCACCATTTTTATTGTTATTTTAACAATCTTATGTGTCAATAGTTTTAGATTTTCCCATTTTCCATACAAAAGAGTAAGGTAAATATATTATTTAGCAAATCAGATAGATATAAAGTAAATTTTAATTATGAAGAAGCAGTAAACAATGGAAGTAAATTGTTCGAAGGGTACATACTTGTTATAGAAGTCCTCCACAAAAGCATCGTCTTTCTCATCCTCTTTGTAACGCCTTGAAATCGCTAAGAATATCTCATCTTCCTTTCGGGTTGACCCATGAGTTGAAATATTCGGTTCGGTCGGTGTAACCTGTAGAAACCTAATCACCGTCAAATTAAGGTGTGCATGCATGGCAATCCTTTTGCTGCATGCCAAAGCCTCACGATCATCAGGACCTCCAAAGAACAATGTCGCTACAGTTTGTAAACTATTGGTAGCAAGTAGTTTTTGAAACGCAAGGCACCCTCGATCCACAAGGATCCCTACTGAACAAGGCGCATGGCGCATTACCTTCTGGTTAGTTGTCCTCATCTCATCCCTCCCATTCTCCATTTTCCCATCAATACGTTGATGCTTATGAAAAGGGAGAAAGATGAACGATACACGCAAGTCCTCTGCACGAGTGCACACATCATCATACATGTTTGCAAATGTCTGTACAACTTTGTTTTGGCGAACGTAGATTTTGGCCTGTGCAGTGAAGGCATCAACAGCATCGTTGATCTCTATCACATCGTTCCCACCGTATTCCTCCTCGTCGCTATATTGGTCGCCATCCTGTAGCTGGTGGTACATCAATTTCTTCTTTTTTCGTTCTTTTGGGAGCTCAACTAAGTGCATTAAGTACGGGGTAATGGGTGCTGCTTGAGAACCATGCAAGGCAGAAACAAGACCAAGTTGTCCAGAGGCATTGCGAGGGGAATACACGCAGGATACCATTTGAAGTTCACTGTCTGGATCAAGAAATTCAATCGTAGTTTGATGGTGATCAAAGTATGTCTGCTTTTTGCTCAATATAAAAGAAACCACTGGCCCTGCGACAACTGTATTAACGACTATTATTGCAATTAACAAAGTGTGAATATCTTGACCCCACCAAGTCTGCCATAATGCAAACACCAATCCACGTAAGGAAATTGTAATAGTTTTTGGAAAGAATGGTAAAACTAAAGGATCTGTTTTAAAAGTAACCTTGATACTGACAATTAATTAGACGCAATGACCTAGTCTGGCAGCTAGACACATTGACATATGTTTTTGTTTTTTATTAGACATTAATATTTGGTTTGTCGATTTCAGTGCTCCATACACACTAACACTCAACAGCAATAAATAAAAAAAAAGGATTATCCATAACACCTAAAATTTTGGAATAGTGATCAAATTTCAACAGTCTCCCTAATTTGGATTTTTTTTTTTTGAAGTAGAATATAGACAAATGAAGAATCATTTTAAGTTTTAGTTAAACTTTTTTTATTTTTAAGTAGAATATAGACAAATGAGGAGTCATATTAAGTTTTAGGTAAACCTTTTTTTTTTTAAGTAGAATATAGACGAATGAGGAGTATGTTAAGTTTTAGGTAAACTTTTTTTTTTCCTTCTAGTGATGAGCAACTTGTCAAGTGTGTCAAATTATCAAGCTGGCTCACTTAATAGTGATAAGCATCCATTAAGGTACCAAATAGTGTCGATCCCTGATGCTAGATATTTGTGAAGTACAATATCAGAGTTATCAAGCTTTACCCTACTTAATTGGAGAATGAAGGTATACATATTTGTCATCTGACTTTACAATAAAAAATTAAGGTTTGATTAAAACTATTCAAACCGCTCAACTTGGCTTGCTTTTGGTATTATTGTTTGGAAATGAAAGTTTATAAATGAATCGATTATCTTGTTGATGTTCGCTGTTAAGAAATATTTACCTCAGAATCTGGAGATGAATCAGAGAGCATAAGCTCAGCATGGCCTTTAAGGTTGAGCATGAAAGCTAGAATGAATCCTTCTGTGAATGGAATCTTCAGGTAACTGGAAGCTGCTAGTGTACCTAAAGTTTTACCGGCAATACTGCACAGTACCGCAAGGAGAACGATAATCACATTGTTCAAAGACTTGATAATACTATATATATCAAACTGGAAACCAGTGTAGCCGAAGTAAATCGGAAGTATAAAGTCATGAACAGCGTAAGTAAGCTTGTGCAACAATGTTCGAGCCATCTTCCCTTCTCTAGGGAACATCGCACCAGCAAGGAAACAGGGAATTGTACTGTAAAGGCCATTATATTCAACAACCATTGAGACAAGAATAATGAGAACCAAAAACAGTAAAACCTGAGAGTTAGTTGCATATTTTCTAGCTCTATTTCGTCTGTTAAACCAAAGTGCCAAATTTTTGTTGACTATTATAAGTAGCCCAGTGAGAAATATTGCAAGAAATGAAAATTTGAAGGTCGTCAAGTTGGTGAAAGCAATGAACAAAGAAAACAGCAATACACAAGACATTTCAGTGATCATTGAAGAAGAGATAGCCAATCGCCCTATATCTGAAGTATCAAATTTTAATTCCGCTGCCAACCGAATGACAACAGGAGAGGCGGTGTTTGCTACATGTAGCATGATAACAATGCTAAACGCTACCTTGTTGAACGTGATACCTAGTTTCTGGATGACAAACCACGACATAGCGGCTCCAATTATGCTACTTGTGATGAGACCTCCATATGCAATAATGCTTGCTAAACGCAAATTACGCTTCAAATATGGAATATCGAACTCTAAACCAATCAAGAACATGAAAAATATGCGAGAGAAAAATGCAAATACTCTATAGCAATCCGCAGAAGAAGACTTAATAAAGAAATCTTTAACAACATCGATACGGCACAACATCGAGGGACCAAGCAACAGTCCAGCCTGTTAAAAATTAAACGAGTCACAAATGATATCAATATGAATGGTGAAGAGAAATTAATATCTGAAAAAAGATTGATAAATTTAATTAATTAATTATACAGCTGCGGAGGAATCAAAATCGTCATGATTATAATTACCAAAATTTGTGCCACTGGTCCGGGTTGCCCCAAGGGCTTGAGAAGGAGGTGGAAGATGTGGGAGACAACAAGAATCCAGGAGACCTGGTAGCTTGATATGATTAAGGGGTTAATGGGGTTTTCTTGGCACATAACTCGTGCTGCTGAGTCCATTGTTGCTGCAGAAGATAAGAGACGAAAAATGAAATCTGTTCTTCCCAGTTTTGATTAATTGTCAAAGAAATGGCTTCGGAAGAAAGCTAGCTAGCGCTGAACGTCAACGAGTTGCTTGATTTGTGACAGCCCTTCCTCTTCTCTATACGCTCGCTTTGTATCCTTGAAATTTTCTATCTTTTTACTTTTTTTGGTAACATCATTAGTGGTTGTGTAACTCCATTCACAAATGGAATGAGTGCTCAAGCTTATATCAAAAATAGGCAATTCAAATTTAAATGGATAATCCATTGGTTAGTGGTATCTTTAAATAAATTAATATCAAATATTTATACTTAAAAAATTATCTAAAGACACTTATTTATTCAATAAATTCTATCATTAACTTTAAAAATTCTTATTTCTACTGCTTCTATGCCTTTTGATATTCCTAACATAGCATTAATTGAGTATATGATTTAAGTTTTTTTTAAACATATTTATCTTAATATTTTAATGGAAGCCAACTTTTAACACAAAACTAGACACAAATTTTTAATTATTAATCCACAAAATTAAATGGTTATACATATGATTGATAAGTGGGATCATATTTAATGCAATTTTTTTACTTTCAATCTCAACTATTGAGTTAGTGAGATCAAGGGTCATAAATTTGTATCAAAATTTTGTGTTAAATATTCATTCCCTATTTTAATTTACTTTCAAAACATGTAAACAATAAATCTATGATAGAAACTCTTTAAAATTTTCAATTGCTTTAAAATGCTTTATTTCTATTTGCTTGATTCCTTGAATCACTTAAATATAAAACATTTTAAAATACAAAATCAAAGTGAGATTTGAAGTAATACTAAAATTAATTTTCTTAAACGGGTTTAAGGATAATTTTCCCATTAATTACCGCATAACTTTCAAAGACTTTTCAGTGTGTTTTAACTTGCTGGTTGCATACAGCTGAAGAAGCCCATGCAACTCAAGCTTTGATTAATTCTTTTCCCTAAAAGTTTTAAACATGGGTTTTATATCATTAAATTGATATATATATATAAACTTTTTATTTGCGATTTTATTTGACATAGTACCAATATTTACATATCTGATAGGTGTCTATTTATGTATTAGTTTCATATCAATTCGTCTATGTTTCTTTGCGATATTCCTTGGTATTTTCATGTTTTTGTGTGGTTTTGATGTTTGTAGGAGTTTTGGAGCAACTTGCACAAAAATGGAGTAAAACCCTTCATTTTCACCTCTGCTAGTCAACCATCTTCTCGGATTTAATTGTATTGATATACAATGAACCCGATGACATGTTATATACCGTTGGAAAGCTCTCGAAGTCTATTTTCTAGAGAAATTTACGGTTTATGAATCCATTCAGTGTACCGAAAGTTGTAATCAAAACAGTGTGAGAAAGTATAGAAATGTAATTCCACAAATCACTGTAGCATGTATAATACGGGACACTGTAGCAGGTTACTGTAGCAGAGTATATAAACACATTTTAGGGTTTTATTTTGAGAACTTGAAGAGGGGAGAACGTGGTGGAGGCTGCAGCTCTGGATTTCTTTCATTTCCTGGAGTTCTTGAAGGAGAAAGAAAGCTTGAAAAGAGGAAGAACTACAATTCAAAGAGATTTACATCAGAATTGCTAAGTTTTTCCCTTCCCTTTCATTTTCTGGAAAATTTGTATGTTGTATTGTATTTACCACGTTTTTGAACATGTGTAACTGAATCTGAATTGGTTGAGGGTGATTTCAAAGCCCTTGATATGGTTTTTGTGAGTTGATTGTGTAAGAAGTTGTTATCCAATTCTCTAATTGAAGTTGCTTGTATTTTCCCATATCTAATGCTTATGATTGCTTGCTGATTGTATTTGGGGTGGCCAACTGAATATAATCTGGTTGTTGTCTATTGCTAGATTAGAAATCTTGATCCGTAATTGTCATGAATTTCCAATCATTAGTAGCAAAATTGTGATCAGAGATTGCAATTGGAAAATACAACCTAGGTTAAATAATCCGAACTTGTGTGATTATTGCTTAGATCAACCTATCTTTCTCATCGTAATGCTTCCATTGAATTAAACTCAGAGAGCTTGTTCTAGGTTGTTTAATGGATAGAGATTAAATAAAGAGCTTGTTTTATTTAACAACAAAATAAGGAAAGATTGGGGTAACAGAGCTTGTTGTTATCTACGGTTGATAACTTCAATGCTGTAATTGGATGACAATTCTATGTTAATTCACAAATTCATATCTTGTGGCAGAGAATGAACCCTTAACCAGGTGTCTCTCATTGATTTTTCAATTCATTTAATCTTGTGTTGTGTTATTCTTTATTTGCCTTCGTATTCAATTTAATTAATCATTCAACAAAACCCCCCCTATTTAGTTTATTGTTGCTGAAAAATAACAAATTCAATTAGAATCAATCCTCGTGGGAACGATATCTTACTTATCACTTTATTACTTGTGCGACTAGTATACTTGCTAGTTTCGAACGCATCAATATCAATATTTACTATCAATTTAATTTATTTAAATGTGTATACTTGGACAAACAAATTATATTTTTTAATGGATTTGATATATGGATAAGTTAGGTGACCATTAAATAATTAAAAAATAACTAAAAAACTATAATGTAAAAGTTAGAAATAAATAATAATGTTTCAAACAGAAAATATTAAATTATACATAAATTGGTCATAAATGAATTACATAAGAGAATTTTAGAGAACTAAAGAAGTAATAAATGATTGAGACATTTGCATTTAGATAAATAACTAAATATTTGTTTACATACCTTTTTTTTTTAAAACGTACATTTGTGAATACACTTTAAATTAGTATCAACCATATATTATATTCAAAATTAAAAAAATTAAAATTAACTACATATTCTTTTCAAATTTTCAAAACAAAAACTTAAAATATACAAAAACACCAGGTACAAAGCATGTTGATTAGTGGCGTTGGCGGTGGCAATCGCGGAAGGGTTTCCTAGCCATGTGGCCTTTGGGGGGACCATGTGGAGAACGGAACACCAAGTGTAGCTTAGTTTGCAGGTTGCCTAAGATTGTTGTTGACTAGATAGGGCAAGAGCCACGACAACAACAATCACCATATTTATAACTAGGAAAGGCTAAATTATTCACGACAATAAGTGATTAAAGTCCTATTTTATAAAATAAAATTTGGAACTTTATTCAAAATATTTTAAATGCTAACTTTCCCTTTGAAAGATGTTAGTTATATTAAACTTAGTCAATTACATGTCGAATGGCTGTTCAAAGACTTAAATAATCTATTAAGTAATATATTTACCATTCAAGACTCAAGTATGCAATATTGATACCAATATGTGACACAAGTTTCTCATTTATATGACAAGACTTGAATAACCTAAAATCTATTTTCAAACATGGTGCCACTTTATGCACCAAAAAAATGTTTTCTAAACACTTATTATTTTATAAAAAAATTATTATTAAAATATCTATAAATAAAATTACTCTTGTTAGAAATAAAATCCGTCAACCTATAAAAAGTCTAGAATTGAGTACAGCCCTATAGTCCAAAGAATAAAAATAGAGTGGCTCTATTCAGTCCCCACTTTTTAACTCTTTAACCACCATTTCTAAATTCACTAAGTAAAAAAATTTAAAATCCCATTTTTTTTCTTAGTAAACCCCATTTGATTCCTAAATTACCCTTTTACTTTATAAAGTTTGATCACCTTGTGGAAACATAAAAAAAATGCAACAAATTTAGAGATCAATTCTCTGTAGACATATGGTACAAAATTTCTTTATCATTTGTTATAATATGCCCAAGCTAAACAAGCAATGGCTATGGTCTATAATTTGATAACCAAAAGCCTTTTCAATATGTTTTCATTAACGAATGTGAGTGCTTGAACCTTGTTAAGCTATGTTACCATTTTGACTTTATTTATACTCTAATAATCTATGTATAAGATAAAAATTGGAAGAAAAAATGCAAGTCCAGAAAACTATATTGAACACCTGAGAGTACCATAAGAGTGGAGGTGAGGGTGGAGTGCAAAATTTTAATGGTTTTTTTTTTTTGTTTCAGGTCATTAAACCCTAATGAATATTCTAGTGTAGACAAGTTTTACCATAAAATATGCTTAGTACTATCCAAAAAGCAATAGAACTTGGATTTCACCAATATACGCAGCTTATTTTTTGAAGCCTTCAAAGCCAAAACTATTTCCCATTTTATATCTTCACAAGTTTAGAATTTTTTTGTCTTCTTTAAAATTACATATAGGAATAAAATTATCAAAAAAATATAGATAAAAATAGTGAAGGTTAAAGAATTAAAAAGTGAGAGTCAGATACAACTACTCATAAAAATAAGACAACTAGATAATGTTTTGGCCCAGAGCAAGAAGCTAAGCCCAATCAAAGCCTAGTGATGACCAAGTCAAAGACACGTCATCACAAGCATACTACTTAATGCATAAAGGTTGCCTAGCGAACATTGCCACTTAGCGAGCATGGGCAATAAGTCACTATTAAATCCTACGAACATGAGACTGGGTCCACTAGCTATATGTAACACATGGGAAACACCCGTAATAGACATGCAAGCCCTATTTACCATGTTTTGAGACACTTAAACATCCTTCCATGATATAGTGGCAGACACTAATCACTTACCGCCCATGTTCAAGGTTTGGTTAGCTCAATTCATAAATAAACATTAATAGGGGGAGGACAGAGTAAGTTACTCTAACACAGTTTAATAGCCACATTTATGTTCAAATGCATACTTTTCGATCACCAATTTAGGCACCAAAGTGGAGCGTCGAGAAACTCCACCAACACCATCAACAATTATAGCCTCTTGTTTTTACAGGGAAGCTGACGCGACATAACCAACATTCTATTTACTTCTTGTTAATTTATTCGTTTGTAAGAAATATGGGTCATCTAAATTAAGGTACAAACAACTCTTAAGGATATTGTAGGAGCGAATTTTGCACATCATTGATTGGGCTAGACCGCTTTCTTTTTGCGCGTTGTTAAATTGGAAGAAGGGTGGAATGGGTTGGTAGGGCTTGTAATTTCAGTTGGCTAGGGACATAGCTATCATTTGGTAGAGGGTGTGGCTTCCGTCTTCTCTAGGGAGGGTTGGTACCTGCAAAAACACTATGATGCCTAAGTTAGATACCGGTTGTGTGTTTGGGTTTAGCAAAGTAATAAATAGATTAAAATCAGTAACAGAAGGATGAGGAAAAAATGGAGTAGAGAGACTTGCTGGTCAAGTATACTTCTTGGATATTGTAGGCTAATTATTATGTGTGTGTAGTGGTGTAGCCAGAAGTTTGTACTAATGGGGGCAAACTTTAACTACTAATAAAAAAGAAAAATAATAATAACAAACACAAGCTAACAAACATCTAATCATAATACATTACAATTGTCCATGACATGTTTTCATATTTTGAAAACGTTGAAAATAACCTCATTATCAATACTTTCAAAAACATCTTTCTCTTTGTATACAATTATGCTATTACTTAACCATTGATCTTCCATTTGATTTTGAAGTTTAGTCTCCACAAATTTCATAGCTGGAATTGCCTTCCCTATAGTAGAAGTGGCAATCGGTAAAGTTGCTAATGTCAAACCAACAAATACACTAATGTATACATTGTCTATTTTTGTTTCAACAAAACACCGAGATATTTGTCCAATAAGGGCCTTTTTGCCAATAAAGTCTCCAAACTTGGTCTCTAATGCTAGGATCGTAATCCAAAATTTAGGTTGCAAACTGGGGTGTGAAGGAAGATTTGATAAGTCAATCTTGACATTCTTTTACTTTTGCTTTGAATCATTATCATTTTTAACTGAAAAGGATGACAACTTCTTTTTGAAATACTTCTCCATAAATGTTTAACAAACATCACATATATATCCAAAATTATAAGCATGAGTTAATTTAAATACTTCTCAATACTAAAACTAACTCATGGCACAAATATTATAAATTTTTTCATAATTGTAAACTATCAAATTTCATTAAAGAAATTTTGCCTAAACTAACTATAATATAATTCTATTGAAAAAAATTACATATGAGAACTCCAAACTAGCTCATATCAAAAATATTATAATTCTTTTATAGTTGTAAACTATCAAATTTAATAAATAAAAATTTATCTAAACTAACTATAATATAAATCTGTTGAAAAAAATACAAATAAAAACTAAGACTAACTTATGAAAAATATTATAATTCTTTTATAATTGAAATTAACTATCACATGTCATGAATAAACTTTAATCTAAACTAATTATAATATAAATCTATTGAAATTTTACATATAAAAACTCAATGACAAGAGTTCAATTAAGGAAATTAAATGAAAAACAAAATTAACTCGAAATTGTAAACTATTAAATGTGATAGGCAAAATTTAAATTAGACTAACTATCATATAAATGATTAATCTATTGAAAAAATTAGATATAATCAATGAAAAGAGCTAAATCACAGATATTAAACTAAGAAAAGGAAAAAAATGACCCTAGATAAACCTATTTTTTTACATGTAGTAACCAATATCATTACACCACTATTATATTACACTAAGTGGGTAGTGTAACTCTAGTATATTGGCTATGGTCTTTGACTAGAATAAAAACTGAGACCTAAAAATGAAAGGTCAATACCTTGGCTAGTTGGTATTTGAAGATCTTTATACTAGTAGACGATATATCATAGATATGACATTCATGACTTCAAAAGGATTGCAAAATGCTACTTTAATGGTTTTACAAGGTTTTAAATGATAGAATCTTGGCCTAGCATTTAATGAAGGAGGTTCATTAAACTAAGATTTACTTTAATAAATCTCAAACAATTTAAATGGTCTAAAACTGGTATTAAGGGCTCAAAATGTAATTAGAGAGGCAAAACGATAAAATATATCTAGCTCCAATTATTAGTATTCCATGAAGGGTAGTTACACAAATCTGATCCTCAATAGATAGGACTTAAATAAATAATTTAATTAGATTAAATTATTAAGCTTTCTATAAAGAGTATTTAATTCAAGCGTACAACTTTGGGCCTATAGTGGAATGTACTAAAGTTAGTAGGTGCGGCCCATTACAATTATAAGATAATAGGATAGTGGATCAAATCTATTGGAGCTTATCATTAAATATATTTGTTAAGGTCTCTTACGTAGCTAATCCAAAAATTGCCAGAACAAGGAGTGGACTTTGAGAAATTAATTATTTAATTTAATTAAGCTTATTGGAGAATAAAATCCAGCTATTAAATTAAATAAATATCTGTAAGAATTGAATTTTTTTCTTATGGTTTGAAGCCCTATGATGATACATAGATGACGTTGAGCAATGAAAATGTCTAAACAAACCCTCAAGTGAAAAGAGAGTTTGAAACACCAAGAAGTAACACATAAGCAAAACTGGCCATTTTTACACTTATACCAAACATCGAAATTCTAAAAATTAACTGTACTGATATACAATGAATCAAATAATGTTCCATTACCATTGGAAAGCTCTAGAAGTGTAGTTTCTGATACATTTGATAGTTTATAAATCTGAGCTATGTACAAGAAGTTATATTTAATTTAGTGTGAGTGACTCAAGACTGGAAAACATGAATGAACAACCAAATTCTTGGAATAAAGTATATCGATCCACAATGGACCATACAATGACCCATATACTATTAGAAAGCTTTAGAAGTATAGATTTTGAAGAAATTTATGGTTAATAAATTAGAGCTCGGTATGAAAATTTATCACTAAAAGAGCAAGGGTGACTAAGGGTTGATTACTCAATGTTGAGGGCACCATAGGCACAAGGACAATCCTCTGATGGTAAGACAGCTATCCCACGGTCCTCCATAGCTAGCCAATGGTGTGCAAAGCTGGTGTAGACATTAAGTTTTTTAGGCTTGATGAAGGAATAAAGATGAATGTCGAGCAAAGAAAATGATCAAAATACCCTTGGAGGCCAAGAAAGGAAAGGTGAGAGGGAGTTGGTGAAGGGTCTCAAAAACTAATATATGAGTTCAACAAATCATAGAAATTAATCCAAGAGGAATCTGATGATGATTCATATATTGTTACCAAGTTACGAATGTCTAATTTTCATACAAATTTACGGATCATGAATCGAAGTTGAACTCAAAAAGTTATGAGCAATTGAATAGACAAAGATCATAAGTGACTGAATTGTAAAATTGTAAAATATGAAGGGCCAAACACAAGGACATCGTTCATGTGGTACCGTTTACACAACACTATTCATCCAAATCCCACATTGGTTTTTTATCACTTTTTCACTCCAAGGAAAGCCTGTATAAGCACACCGTGGGCACACTTCTCAAGCATCCAGAAATCCTCTATTCCTTCCTCTATGATACACTTGTGAGAATTTTAAGGAGTTTTTTCTAGTCTAATATTTTTTTCGAGCGTTTTGTATTGCTCTAAACCCAGAAAGAGTAAGTCTTAAGAGCAGTTTTCTCTTCTCCTTTATATTTCTTCTTTATTTTTCTTGCTTAGAGTCAAGCATGTTTAGGTTAATTTATGCTTAGAATAAGTATGTTAAGATTTATTTTGATGCCTAGAAGTATGCTATGGTTATTATGAATTGTTCTAACCCTTGTTTATTTTACGAAATGGATAAACGTGTCGAGGTAAGTCCACTATCCCTTCTTTATTAGAATCATGCCTAGGAATTTAATTTCTTTGCGAATGCTTAGAATCATGCTTAGGAGCACATGATTAGAATCATGCTAAGAAAAATTTATATTTGCTTTGCTGTATGCTAGGAAATAGCATAAAATAGGTAAGAATTATCATTTTGCCCTTGGATGCCATGATTGATTTCAATTGCTTGAATTAGGCTAGAATATGCCATGAATACCATGTTTAAGATAGAATATACCATGACAACTATGATTAGGCTAGAAATGCCATGAATTCATATGAATAATGCTAGAATAGCTATAGGTAGAATTGCCATGATAAAATTTATCAAATCTAGGCTAGAATGCCATGATATAAGATTATGGCTTTGTATGATTTATAATTTATTCACTTATGAATGTATGAATGTTTGTATTATGATAGAGGTGTAATTGTATGATGCCATGAAGTGGTGATGGATCCACATTGATGGTGAGGGACCACCCCTCAGAATGAATGACTTAATATGTGAACAGAGGTTCAATAGATGTTGAATAGACCCACATATGGTGGTGAGAAATTCATTATCTATTGGTATTTGTATTTGATGTTTAAACTTATGTTATGGATGAATATACATTTTAGAATTTATTTTATTGAAGAATTAAAGCGATGTAATGCTTCCCATTCCCCCATGTTTGAAAAGAAATGTAACTCCATTCTCCTTCCTCTTTTCATGGATGCTCATATAATTGACATTGATTGAATAATCACACGACATGACTAACGAAGATAAAATGAAAATGTGTGTATAAAATGAACAACACTAAGTGGACCAAGTAACAACATGAGATGTGATTATTTAGTATTTCCTAATGGAGGCCGGATCTTGATCTGGGCAAGTCGAAAGACTCGTACCTAACTTTTCAAACCCATCTCTGAAGGGATGAGAGTAGTTTAGGTCCTAAAGCAAGGGATCAGATTGCCCCCATTCATTCCCAATTGAATAATTGGGTGGCGACTACATCTCTAGATGTGCCCATGACTCGTTTGTATTCCCTTAAGTCTCAAAAAAGACTTTGCCACAATATCATGGTTCTAAACGCTTTGATGGGATGAAAGCCCCGTTCATAGTGGTGACTCCATTTGGGATAAGAGAAGTTGATTCCGATGGGAATACTAAATTCTAATAGCTCATGTCGGTATAATAAGTCCTTGCATCACAACACTTTTGCACACAATGAGCACGAACTACCTAAACTTGCCGTATGGCATTTGCATGAGAAGTCTTTGGCTCTATTCGACATCTAAACGACTCATGTTGGTGTCACCATCTTTAAGTATGTACCATTAAATTGGTATAAAAAGAATTGGCCCAAAAAGACATCTCTCGGTCGATGGAGCCCAAACCATTAGACCACATAGACGACTCTAGAAATTTTCAATAGAATGAATATCCAAAACCCATGTTGAAATGCATGTCTATGGACGTAAATTCTCTATTATTAGAATAACATCAACTCAAACCTTATGGAACCATGAACGAATTTCACATGTTAAGTCACCCATAAGAATAAAATGGGGACATGTGCCACAAGTTAAGGTTATCATGATGTTTAGAATCCGTGTTATGATAATCATGGAGAATTTAAATATCAACAAGAATGTTAGAAATAGGAGAGAGAATCTCGCATTTCTACATCCCCTGATGATGTCTTGGGAATGAAGTCAAAAATCCTAAGAAAAGAGACTCGACCTCACATGTCTGGGAGAAAGAAGGCTGGAAGGCTGAAAGTGTGTTTATGCCTTTGTATGAGCATGCATCATATCATGCATACATGGATGCATGCATGGCATTAACACCTTTGTTTTGCATCCATCATAGCTTGGGTTAGACGAGGTAGTCATTTGACAAGGCAAGAAGAACAGGTTGATGAAATGGCTGCACCCAACAACAACAATGCTGAAATGGCCCAATTGAGAGCTGATATGACTGCACTACAACAACAAGTGGCCCAACTTGTTGAAGCACTCCAAAATAGGCCCAACCACATGAACCAATCTCCACCTAATGGTAATGATGGTGAAAACGGCGAGACAAGCCAAGGAAGGACAGGGCGGAAAGCCCAATCAATCAAGAAGAGCATAATCGGTCAAGCGATTGGCAAAGGACATGGAGAAAGCCCAATCTCTCTTGAAGAAGAAGGGGCTAAAAGGGGTATAACACTTAGATGACATCTTGCTCATTGGGGACAACGATTTGCCTGTAAAGTTTTGCATGCCATACTTGCCCAAATTCGATAGAGAAGGTAATCCAAAGGCGCACTTGAGACAGTTTACGGCTATCATGGCCACTACTCCTTTGTCAAAGGAGCACATATTGAAGTACTTCATGCTATCTTTAGAAGGTGATGCGATAGTATGGTAACATGACCTCCCCAAGAGAGTTCGAGGAGATTGGCAGGAGCTTTCTGAGCAATTTATAAAGCAGTACTACCACAACACCTAACTAGGGGTAACCTTGAGAGATTTGGAGACAACAAGGTAAAAGCCTAATGAAACCTTCTCAGAATACTTGGTCCGTTGGAGGGCCAAAGCTACTAAGATGAGTACGAGGCCCGCAGAGAAGGACCAGGTTTGGATGGTGATCACTAGAGCCTATGCCTTCATTAGTGACAGAGTTGTAGGCTTTTCAATCAAAACATTCAAAGACTTATATGATTCAGGCATCCAAATAGAAGATTTAGAGGCCAGCCAGAAAAGAAACAACAACAGTTACCCTAGAAGAAATCTAGGGTAGCATGACCAAACTAGTGGGTCAAACAACTAGGATGTAAAAGAGCATCAACCAAGAAAGTTCAGTTAATTGGGACGACCTTTATCTGAAGTATTTGAGGAGCTCCATGCCTAATTTGTGTTGCTCCCATTGACACCAAAGCCTCCACAAAACCTACGACTAGCTAACCACAAGCTTCATGAATACTATGATTTCCACCAACAAACTGGCCATGTCATCGACAAATGCCATCGCCTTTAACATGAGATACAAGACTTGATTGTTAATGGAAGAATTCCTGATCTGGAGAAAGAATAATGATGTTTTAGTTTAAATGAAAAGGTTGTTATTTTTACTTTTGTGTAGATGGTTTAAATTTGTTTAGTTAATTTTTCCAAGTATGGATGTTTACATTTGAACTAACTGAGCTTGTTTTAGTTAGTTAAACTATATGGAATTTGTTTAGTTAAGATGGATATGAGTATGATGTTTACATTTGAACCAATTGAGCTTGTTTTAGTTAGTTAACTTCATTGTCGGTTGTGTTGCTGTAAAGTTGGTGAAATCATTTTTTGGCACTTGATTGCTTTCTCATTAGTTGACATTGTGGTCAAGTTCTGTGTGTTTTATTGTGTTTACATTCAAACAGTGCTATTGTGTTTCATTTTAACAATATTATTTCTTGTAATAGGTATGGGAAGTTAAAGTATTTTTTATTTATCCATTTTGAGTGAAGATGATGATAAAGAATTTGAGGAAGAAAGAGAATTTCAAAAAGAATTGGTTAAATTAGTACTTTATTTGACAAGTCAATCGTATGTTAGAAAGCAACCTATGTCTACCCCTTCACTTACAGGTGCACAATTTACTCGAGAACTTTTAAATGGTTCATCTTATGTAATTTTTGAGTTGATGCGAATGGAAAAAAATGCATTCATTTATTTATATCAAATGTTTCGAGAAAGAGGTTGGCTTCTCAATAGTAAGAATTTGACTGTTGAAGAGAAAATGGCCATGTTCTTAATGACAAGCCATAATCTTTGAAACCGATTTATTAAAAATCGATTTCAACAATCCGGTTAAACAATATACAAATACTTTCATGAGGTGCTAAAAGCGATGGTCAAGTTTTCAAAAGAAATGATTACTTCTCCATCATTCAATCATGCTTCGAATGGCATCACTAATCATCGACTAAAGCAAATTTTTAAGGTTATTTGTTATTTTTTTTTTCAATTAGAATTATAATGGAATTTATCATTTTTACATTGTTCTTATGTCAATAATAATTGTTTTTGTTTAGGGAGACATTATTGCAATTGATGGAACTCTAATTCATGCAATTATTCCAATCGATAATCAAATACCATACAAAGGTTGTGGGAGAGGGCCGAGAGGCGAATGTTTTCCGAATTTGTATTAGCAACTTGTGACTTTGACATGATGTTTAAATATGTTGGTGTTGGATGGGAACGAACAACACATGATTCAAGGATTTTGACTAAAACTATTAATGAACCGAGACATAATTTTCCAATGCCACCACCAGGTACATAATTAGTAATTATTTTAGTTCCATCATTTGTATTTTATTCATATTATTTACTCAAACTAATAATTGCTTTTATAGATCAATATTACTTAGTTGATGCTGCATTTACACACATGAGAGGATTTATGGCACTGTATCGTCATGTTCGATATTGGTTAAAAGACTTTTACGTCGGTGATCGAGCAAATGGAAAAGAGAAAATATTCAACCATTGTCATGCTAGACTTTGAAATATCATTGAACGTGCTTTTGGAGTATTGAAGGCTCGTTTTCCAATTTTAAAGAAAATGGCACCATACTCATTTGATGCACAAAAAGGTATAGCGATAGCATGTTTCGCATTACATAATTTTCTTCGAAAGATGTCAATCGCGGATGTGTTATTTTCTAAATTTGATGATGAACAAGTTCAACTGGAGGATGAGGAAGCATATCAGAATCAAATACCAGCCACAAGTCAATCCGATAGAGCTTCGGAGCAAACTTTTATGCACCAACTTCGGTCTTCGGTACCAAATTGCTACTCAATTATTTCAAGCTTATAATTAATTTTTTATGGTCTTGCTACAATGAAGAATTTTAATATTTATGGTTTTGCTTCTTTTATCTATTACTTATATTTTTTTCTTATTTTTATTAATATTTTAGTTAAAATAACTAATTTAAAGAAAAATTGGTTAATAATTGACAAGAATAAATTTAAATAAAACATAATTAATTAGAAATTAAAAATAAATGTTTATTTAAAAATATAATTAATAAATATTAAATTTATATTTATTTATAATTTTGGTTTAATTTTATTAAATTTTAATTTTTAAAGGATTGTAACAAATATAATATTAACTATTTATATGAAAAAGAATTTTTATTTAATTTTAGTAAATATTTATTTTTTAAAGGATTTTAATAAATATAATATAAACATTTTATATTTCAACAAGGGTAAAAAAGTCACATCAAAGTTAACATATTTTCTTACCATTTTTTTTAAGTGCTATGTAAAATAGCAAACAAACATCCTATTAAATGCTATAAATTAAGTCTTAAAAAGTGTTTAGATCTAAAAAGTGTTAAGTGATTAAAACAAAAACTACCTTAGTTTATTTTGATACTTGGGCCTATATGAGTTCCCATCTTGTCCATGTTTTTTTGTGGTTTTATAGCCCAAAACGGTGGTAAATTCGGAGTTGTATAGCCCGTAAAAATCAAAGTTGCATTCTAAGGGGTGAAATTATAAATATAGAAATGTTCTAAATTTGTAGGAGTGCCTATGAAAATTTTCAGAGTTTTTGGATAGCATTTAAACAGTTCACTAAACACTCAAAAATTTTCAATTTTATGAATTTTGAAAATTTTCTTGAAGCTAATGAACATATTCAAACATAAGGTGCATGCCAAGGAGACACAAGAAGATACAAAAACTTAAGAAAATATTATTGTAATATTTTTAGGAAAAAGGCCAAGCATTAAAACCAACATGTATGGTTTATGTATGTTTGTTTTACTTAAGTGTTAAATAAAATAATGGCATGTCACATGCCATACATAGGGATGGCAAAATATAGGGCCGAGCCCAGGGTCGGCGGTCCACGACCCCTACCTCGAATTTTTTAATCTGGCCATGAAAAATTCCTCAGAATTTTTTCCCAGGGCTGGGGTTGGGTTTTCCAATAATCTGGGTTGTACATTTTTTTTTAATTATGATAGCTTTTCGTAGTTTATATATATTATTAGCGTCCAACACTGTTAGTGAAATGGGCTACAGCCTAGTGGTAGCATGCTGCAAGGTTTCAATATACACAAAAGGAAAGGAGATTGAGTTGAGGGTGCAGTAGCTTGTTTTAACCTCTTTTGTTTTTTTAATTTTGGCATGGGCTGGGCGAGCCTTGGGCTATTGGGCTCTTTTGAAAAAAAAGTAAGAAATTGGCTTATATTTTAATAAGGGGTTAGAAGTAAGTATTGAAAACTAAAAGACATGAAATTGATTTAGCGTAATTCCAATTTCAATTACATACTCTGAGTTCAATTCCGGGTCCCCATCCCCGGCCTCGACTGGGAAGAAAATTTTTACTTGGGCCTCGGCATATTTCCCTTGTTTTTTGAGCAATTCCTTGGCCTCAGACATTCAGGTTTTTTGAGTCCGCGGTCCCGACCGGGTCATTTTGCCACTCCCATATAGAGAAAAGAAATGCCACATCATGCATTATAACATGTTCATGCATCCATGCATTGATTTATATATAGTTAATCAAAGAGTTTTGTTAATGGTGTGTGTCTGTATATATATATCATAATTACTTTACTAATCAGATTAATTAAAGATTTATATATTTATCAAAGAGTTTAATAAATAGAATATAAATCATGAATCTAATTAGATTAATTAAAGTAATTAAACAAAGATAATTTATATATCTAACAAATGAGTTTGATAAATAGAATATAAATCATGGATTTAATTAATGAGATTAACTGAGGAAGTTAAAATGTGGATATAAAAGTTGTGTGGATCACATTTTAAATTAAAATCCCAAATTTTTAAATGTTTGGGTAGGAGAACGTTTTATTGCTTTAAAACCTAGGGTCTCCATTGTTGGCCCTCTTGGATATGCTATTTATAAGCCTCGTCTTAGCCAGTCTTAGGGTCATGCTCCCTATAGGAAGGCTTATAGTAGTTGTCTTTTGAGATAGGATCTCTTAAATGGATACAGTTGTTTCAAAAAGCCCTTAGTGTTTTCTCTTATAGAGATCTCATTTTAATACAATTTTGGAATTTGATTGAAATAATAGCCCTTAATTTCTTAAAAGATATTCCCTAGAGGAATAATTTCATTAATTAAAGACCAAAATATGGTGGTTATTATTATTGAAATATGAGATATTTTAGAAGTAATAATAATTAGAAAGAGTTATAATTTAATCAAATAGAATTATTACATTTTCCTACAAAAAAGTGGTAATTATTTGATTGAAGCACCATAGAATATATTGTAAATTATCTTGGGTAACTGCATTTGCATTTTTGCATCTCATGCATCATGTAGTAATATTCAAAAGATTGTATGGTCATTGATAAGGGTGTATGTTTATTTTTACGGAAAATAAATCCAGTTACTTCTATACTTAAATGATCATATGCATTGAAGGAAGATTATGAGGAATTGAAAACTATAACTGGATATTAAAAACCATATGATGGTGGAAGCTATAAAAACTTGATGGTGATAGCTATATAAATCATATAATAGTGAAAACTATATTGACCATGTGATAGTCAAAGACATGTAGAGTGGAAAGACAGTCTTGACACTCTACAACAAGCTCAATGTCATAAGTGGGTCCTAGAAGCAAGTAAATCTTCACCTTCTTATAAGTATTTAACTCTCCAAAATGAGGAAAGCAAATCTAAAGCCAAGTTATATATTTACTTCCTTGAACTAAGTGTTGGAATTGAAGTTATATGTTGGCTAATGTAAAAGATATTTTTTTTCACTTGCAAGGGTTGTTAAGTGAGGCAAAATTGATATGAAACTAAATTCTTTATCTTGCCCTTTATTATGAACAAAGATAGATCTTGATAAAGAATTAAAGTTTCTCTCAAAAGCCCAAATAAAGAAAGTTACTAAGGATGCTAAAACCAAAGTATGCTAAAACAAAAGTCTAGTGTTCTTGAAAAGAGCTTACATAGCATTTAAAGCTTGTTCACGCAATATCTTTTCTCGAAGCATTCTTTGTAGTATATTCCATTAATTATTGAATTATGGATATTGACTATGCATGAAATTCTTTGTAAAGGTTGAATAGGACACAACTTTTAAAATGAAAGTAAGTTGGCTTAATGCTTATAAATGAAGTGTTGGTGTCTGCTCATGCAATTGAAGAACTTCATATTTTTTTGATATTTTTAGTTTTGGATAATTGTTATTTTTGCAAATATTATATACATAATTTTGAATTTCAGTACTTATAAAATTTTGGTTATTAAATTTATTTTAACAAGTTTGTTGTTATTAGAATAAAAAATTTTATTTTTCTAGAATTGTACATAACAATTAAAACTAAAAATGGAACTAATAAATGACATCAAGTTGAATAAAGAAAGAGTTAGATTGTCTGACACTAATTAGATTTATTTTTGGCATTTTTGACTGGGTCAATTTTAAAATGATAGTTAAAGATGGAAACTAAAATCATTAGATGTCGTACCTATACCATCTTATGAATCAAGCCTAGTAGGAAAATTTTCCTATAAGCCATTTTAAGGCAAAAAAAAAAAAAGAATAATAAAGTTAAAGATTGTACGGTACATAAATTTTTTTATGCACCAATAAGTGTTAATACAAGAGGTACATATGAGTATTTCATGAGATAATTACTCATGATATGAGTAACATTTACCTAATGCATTAATCTAAAATTGTTGAAGAGTTCAAAAGGTAAAAGATAAAGGTTGAAAGCATTTTGGTAAATATGTCAAATTGCTACGATCAGATCGTAGTAGCAAATACCTCTTATGACAATGAAATGTTATTCCAACTCATCACACCTAGAGCAGCATAGAGAAGGAATAAAACTCTTTTAGACATGGTTTGATCTATGTAAGTTATGCAAAATTATCTACTTGTTTTTAGGAAACCCTGAAAGGTAAAAGAGAATAGTGCTTTTATAGTTAACCTAGTGAGAAAAAATTTGCAGTATGACTATAAATCACTTAAAGGTGAACTATATGAAGAATAATAAGCCTAAAAGCAATGTAGTATTAGAAAAACTGTCTAAAGAAACTAACACTGATCCAATCAGTGATGATAGGTTCAAAGGTTTGACATCTACTTCTAATACAAAACAAATATAAGATCTACTTACACAACCCCTATGCTACCTCGATGTAGTGGGAGGATTGTTAGACAACTCTTATGGTACCTCGATATAGTGGAAGGATTTTCAGACAAACTCCTATGGTGCTTCGACGTGGTGGGAGGATTGTAAGCCAACCTGAAGAAAAAAAATCTGATCATGCAACTTATGAAGAAGCATCAAAAGATGCTGATGCTAATAGTTGGCAAAAGGCTATGGAATCAGAAATAGAATATATGTATTCTAATTCTATTTGGGAACTTATAGATGCACCTGAAGGGATAAAACCCATAGGATACAAGTGGGTTTACAAGAGGTAGAGAGGAGTTGATAGGATAGTAGAGACCTTCAAGGCAAGGCTAGTGACTAAGCATTACACCTAAAAATGAAGGAATCGATTATGATGAGACCTTCTCACCAGTGACCATGCTAAAATCGATTCGGATTCTCTTTTCTATTACCGCTTATTTTCATAATAAGATATGGCAAATAGATGTCAAGATAAAATTCTTGAATAGAAATTTTGATGAAAGCATGTATATGATACAACTAAAGGGCTTCATAAAGAAAGGCTAAGAGTAAAAGGTTTACAAATTGATGAAATCAATTTATGGTCTTTAACAAGCATGAAGGTCTTGGAACATAAGGTTTGATCAAATGATCAAAGCATATTGTTTTATTCCGAATGTAGATAAACCATATGTCTACAAAAGAATACAAGATCAAAAGGTTGTGTTTCTCATTCTTTACGTTGATGATATTCTACGCATTGGGAATGATGTAGGGGAACTATCATTAGTTAAAATATGGCTGGCTGAGCAATTCTAACTGAAAGATGAGAGAGGCTAGTTATGTTCTTGGGATCCAACTCATAAGGGATAAGAAGAACAAGAAACTAACATTGTCTTAGACTTCCTACATGGAGAATATTTTGCCTAAATTTGCAATGCAAAACTCCAAGAAAGGATTGTTCCCTTTCAGGTATGGAGTTAAGCTTTCTCAAGAGTAGTCTTTTCAGACTCCTCAAGAAGAGAAAAAGATGAGGTGAGTCCTATATGCTTCCATTATCAGAGAGTCTCATGTATGCAATGCTAAGCACTAGGCTAGATATCTGATATGTCATCAGAGTTATTAATGAATACCATTCAAATCCTTCTTGTGAGCATAGGGTTGTAGTAAAGCATAGAGTAAAGTATCTTTGTGAGACAGAGGGATATATGCTTGAATATTATGGTAGTGATCTGACTCTAGTAGGATATACGGATTCAGATTTTCAGTCTAATCCAGACTCTAGAAAGTCAACCTTAGGATCTATTTTCACTTTAGGTGATGGAGCCATAGCATGGAGGAATATCAAGCAATCAAGCATTGCTGATTCTAGTATGAAGTATGCAGTAGCTTGTGAAGCAGATAAGGAAGTTGTTTGGCTCTGTAAGTTCCTTATAGAATTGAAAGTTGCTCCAAATGGAGAAAAAGCCATTGCATATTATTGTGATAACAGTTGGACAGTGGCTAATTCTAAGGAACCTAGAAACCACAAGAGTGAAAAGCATAAAGAAAGGAAGTACCACCTCATATAAGAGATCATGTAGCGTGGGGATGTGCAAATATGTCACATTTACTCTAAGGGCAAGCAGGAGATTGTTGGGAATACGCCCTAAAAGTGCAGATATTTTTCAGTAATTTGTAAACATTAACAATAAATAAAGTTGTTATTTATTTATGCCCAAATATGATTGTATCAGTGACTAAAGGCTCAACAGCTTGTACATTGATAAAATTCTGTATATATATATATATATATATATATACATATAAGACATAGAACTTTATCTTAACTCAAAACTAGTTTACAACCTATAAACAAAAGCTAGGTGCTCTGTTTGGACAAGGTTATTGTGTTGTTTGTCTTTAATAGGGAAATGGTGCGTCTCTAATCATTTGAAGTAGTTGACTTTAGGAAAAAGATATTAGTGCATTATAAATACATTAAACACAGACCGTGTAGAAATTATCCATTTGTTGGAAGTACCGTAACAAAATGTGAATTTCTATACTCAAGCACTAAAGGCAATCTTACCTTAATCCTAAGTGGGTAGTGTACCTCTAGTATACAAGTTATGGTCTTTTACTAGAATAAAAAGCACTACAAGAAAAACAGTTTTTTGCGACAAAATCAATTTCGTTGTAAAAAGAGGTCTTTTGCGATAAAATTCTTATTTTGTCGCAAAAACTAGCATTTGAAAAAAATGATATGTTGCGACAAAATTTTCGTCATAAAATGCAACTTCTAGCTATGAATAGTTATTTTCTCACTAAAAACTGGAGTGACTAATTAGAAAAGAATTTTTTGTGATGAGAGAAAACCTATTACGACGAAATTTTCTTTTTGGAAAAAGGATTACACAAAGATGGGATTTTGTTACAAAAATTTTGTAGCAACATGAACATTTTTTGCGACGAAATTACATTTCTCACAAAAAAAGACCTTTTGTGAGAAAAAATTTCTCGCGAAAACCCTTCCAACTTATATAAACATGGGATATATACAAGGCTATTCTTGATATTTTGCAATGAAATTAAATTCCTCACAAAAAGTGACCTTTTGCGAGAAAAGTTTTGTCACAAAAAGTCCTACTAAATTGCCTAACAAATTGGCATATCAAACAATACATTGCCTTTAGCAATGAAAGTGAATTCCCTCTTGTGACAAAATATTCTTCGCAAAAAGTCTTGTGCAGATATATTTTTTTTTGTGACCAAATTATATTCCTCGAGAAAGACAATTTTTTTGCAACAAAATTGTAGTCCTTGCAAAAAGTGTCCCGAGAAAAATTTTGTCGCAAAAACTCCTACAAATTATCTCACCAAATTTGGTATATTAGACAATCCATAGCCTTTAGCGATGAAAATAGATTCCTCAGAAAAGATTTTCTTTTGTGACAAAATATTCTTCACAAAAAGTCCTTCGTAGATATTACTTTTTGCGACAAAATTATATTCCTTAAGAAAGATAACTTTTTGCAAAAAAAATTGCAGTCCTTGCAAAAAGTAACCTTTCGCGAGAAAAATTTTTGTCGCAAAAAGTCTTACTAGATTATCTCACTGAAATTGGCATATCAAATAATACATAGCCTTTAGCAACAAAAGTAAATTCTTCACGAAAGATTGTCTTTTGCAACGAAATATTCTTCGTAAAATGTCCTTTGTGAATATTACTTTTTGCGACGAAATTATATTCCTCAAGAAAGACTATTGTTTGCGACAAAATTGCAGTCCTGCAAAAAGTAACCTTTTGCGAGAAAAAGTTTGTCACAAAAAGTCCTACTAAATTATCTCGCCAATTTAGCATATCAGACAATACATGGCCTTTAGCAATGAAAGTAAATTCCTCACGAAAGATTGTCATTTACGACAAAATATTCCTCGCAAAAAGTCTATGTAGATGATGAAATATTACTTTTTGTAACGAAATTATATTCCATGCAACAGGAGGACCTTTTACGAGAAAAATTTTGTCGCATTATATGTTAAATTATACCATGATGTTTAATATTAACAATTGATCATACTTTAATTCGGAGAATTAACTTTGTCAACAACAAGTGATATTTAAAATAATAACTAAATATTGACAATTAATATTTCTTTTTTACATCTGTGTAAATATAAACTAAATTATTATTCATTTATTAAAAAAAAACCCCCTTTGTGGTAACATCCATGCTCTTAAGTGTGAAAAATTATTAAAATATTCTAAATTTACTATTAGTAAAAGAGATAATAATTAAAATAAACTCTCTATATATATGTATATAACAGGAATCATTAATAATTTAATAATCAAAGTATAAAATTTATTGCTAATTCTTTGGTTATTCTAATTTATGTTTGATTTATATATGTCCAACAACTAAATTACAATTATGATAAACTTATTACTATGACTAATTTTTAATTGATGAAAAATGAGATTGAAAAAAAAAAACCCCAACTTAAACAAATCTAATTTATTTTTTAATGTTTAATTATATGTCAAATAAATATAAATAATAATTAATTAATAATCATGTAATGTTGCTTATAATTATGTTTTTTTGTTTTTTTATTATAGAGTATATGAATTTAGACAGTAGATTTTTCTTTGACTTTTAATTTTTGTCTTATAGCTTGAGTAAATTATTGAGATATTTTAAACAATTGTTAGAGTTTATTTTATGGGAGATAAATAATTAAAATGAACTCTATAACAAAAAAATAAATATATTTGTTATATGCTAATTATTATATGAATAATTAATCATTTATTGATAACTTAGAAAAGCTAATTTTCAATTCCTAATACGTATGATACTTGTAACATATACATATATGTCTAATAATTAAATTACTACTATGAAAGAATTATTTTGTATATTTGTAAAAGATATTTTTAATAATTGTTATTTTTGTAAAACAAATGGATAATTAATTTAAATACATTCTATACTGAAAATAATTACAATTTTGTTACATTTTTATATGATTATAATATGAATAATTAATCATTTACTGATCAAATTAGAAAAGCTTATTTTTATTGCTCATAATAAAAACTATGACATATATATATATGTATATTGTTAAATTATAACTATTATAAACCTATGGTTTACTTTTGCAAAAGGTATTTAAATATTAATTATTAGTATTTATAAAAGCAATAAATAATAAAAAAATATTCACTAAAAATAAATGCATTTGTTACATAATGATTATAATATGAATATTTAATCATTTATTCATCAAAGCATAAAAAACTTATTTTCAATAACTCGTACATGACAATTATGCCATATGTATAGATGTCTAACAATTCTACATTTGTTAATGATAGTTGACTTATATTTATTTCGTTAACACTTTAATACTCAATAAAAACTAATTAAAATACACCATATAATAATTTATATATCTAATGCATGTGGTTATTATGTGATTAATTAATTGGCATTAAATTATTTAATATCAACCCAATATTAAATAAATTTAATTATGTTGGTTAAGAAAATTTAATTACTAAATAAATTTACAATGATCAAAGTCCTAATGTGGTTAATTTTAAAATCTTCTTAGTTTTTAATTTTAATTTTCATATTTGTATACCTTTTATGGCAAATAAGAGAGTCTTTAGCATTTTAATTTTTTTTTAAAGATTTTTTGTGAGGAAATTTTCATCAGAAAAAATTAATATTTTATGGTAAAATAGAATGTTCTGCGATGAATTAATTTATTCGTAAAACGAGGTCTTTAGCGACAAAATATAAATTTATATTCGTCGCAAAAAATAAATTTTAGGCAAACTTTTTCTTACTCAAGAATTGTCACAAAATGAATTTTGGGCGGACTTTTTCCCACTCTTAAAATTTTGAAATTTTGAAATTCTTTCTCGACGAAAATTTGGTCGCAAAATATCAAAACTTTGTCGAAAAAAATTTGGTGAACTTTTTCCCGCTTTGATTTATTTCATAATTTTAAAAATTATTTCACAACGAAATTTTCTTTGCTAAAGGTCAGATTTTCGTCGCAAAATATCAAACCTTTATTATATATACATGGGTAAATTTTTTTTATTGTTTCATTTTCTTCCATCACTTCCAATTCTCCACTCCTTTTCTTTTTCAAACATTATTATTCTTGTAAATACTCTTACTGTCTCTTTTACTTTTGTGTTGTAATATATTTTCTTTAGAAGATTAATATATTTTTACTTATTTCAATTTTTTATTGATATTATTGTCTTTTGTTTGATAGGTAATTTTGAAGATGCAATGCAATTCAACATTCTTAAATTCTTTGTTTCTTTAACATTGTTTTTTTCATACACTAATTTTTTTATGCTTTAATTATTACTTAATTGTTGGTGCCAACGTCTACTACATATGCATGTGCCATGCACATGATGATTCTTTTGATCAACTTATGATAAAATTAGAATATTATGTTGTTTCTTATTTTACTGTTTCTAGAATTATATTTTAGGAAGCATTTGATTTATAATAAATATCTCATTAGATTAGGATATAGTATCTTGTATCCTAATTAGAATAAGAGAATATTTATTTGTCCTAATTTCTTTAGGAGTTTAATTATATTCCTTCCTATTTTATTTCTCCTAATCCTAATGCAATTTTGATTTAGATTTTTACAAGATTTCTAGGAGATTTCGTCTAGACCTCCCACTATATATACTGAGTTATTTTTACATAACTTGGGTGGCGAAATTCATTAGTTGGTGGGGAGTGTTCTTTATTTCGGCATTCCAGGATGATAAGTGTCTATTTATATATCATTTTCATATCAATTCGTCCATGTTTCTTTGCTATATTCCTTGGTATTTTTATGTTTTTGTGTGGTTTTGATGTTTGTAGGAGTTTTGGAGCAACTTGCACAAAAATGGAGTAAAACCCTTCATTTTCACCTCTGCTAGTCAACCATCTTCTCGGATTTAATTGTATTGATATACAATGAACCCGATGACATATCATATACCGTTGAAAAGCTCTCGAAGTCTACTTTTTGGAGAAATTTACGGTTTATGAATCCATTCAGTGTACCGAAAGTTGTAATCAAAACAGTGTGAGAAGTGTAGAAATGTAATTCCACACATCACTGTAGCATGTATAATACGGGACACTGTAGCAATTACTGTAGCAGAGTATTTAAACACATTTTAGGGTTTTATTTTCATAACTTGAAGAGGGGAAAACGTGGGAGGAGGCTGCATTTCTGGATTTCTCTCATCCCTTGGAGTTCTTGAAGGAGAAAGAAGATTTTGAAAGAGGAGGAACTACAATTCCAAGAAGATTCATCTACAAAGAAGATTTTCAAAGAATTTGCTAAGTTCTTTCTTTCCTTTTCAATTCTGGAATTTCTCTGTATTGTATTTGTTATTCTGATTGAATATGTGTAACTAAATCTGAATTGGTTGAGGGTGATTTCAAAGCCCTTGATATGGATTTTGTGAGTTGATTGTGTAAGAAATTGTTATCCAATTCTCTAATTGAAGTTGCTTGTATTTTCCCATATCTAATGCTTATGATTGCTTACTGATTGTATTTGGAATGGCCAACTGAATATAATCTGGTTGTTGTCTATTGCTAGATTAGAAATCTTGATCCGTAATTGTCTTGAATTTCCAATCATTAGTAGCAAAATTGTGATCAGAGATTGCAATTGGAAAATACAACCTAGGTTAAATAATCCGAACCTGTGTGATTATTGCTTAGATCAACCTGTCTTTCTTTTCGTAATGCTTCCATTGAATTAAACTCAGAGAGCTTGTTCTAGGTTGTTTAATGGATAGAGATTAAATAAAGAGCCTATTTTATTTAACAACAAAGTAAGGAAAGATTGGGGTAACAGAGCTTGTTGTAATCTACGGTTGATAATTTTCATGTTGTAATTGAATGACAATTCTATGGTTAATTCACAAATCCATATCTTGTGGCAGAGAATGATCCCTTAACCAGGTTACTCTCATTGATTTTTCACTCTATTTTACTTTGTGTTGTATTTCATTTATTTCATTTAGTTAATCCATCAACAAAAATCCCCCCTGTTTAGTTTATTGTTGCTGGAAAATAACAAATTCAATTAGAATTAATCCTCGTGGGAACGATATCTTACTTATCACTTTATTACTTGTGCGACTAGTATACTTGCTAGTTTCGAACGCATCACAGGATTTGAGAGAAAAGCTTCAACGCAAATTGAAATGTCTTTATTGATTTGATTCTTTGAGTCTTTGATTCATGTATGAGAGGTTGTACTTGTATATGAATTGTTGATTAGGTCTATATGAGTTAGCAGACACTTGGGACAACTTGCGAGTTAAGTGTTTATATGATTCAACGTTAGACGTCGTTGTTATGTATAACTTAACAGTGTGTTGTTAAGTTATCTGTGACAGAGAGTGGGCAGTGTCACTAGAGTTTAAGATCTTGGCGGAATTTTGTTTTACAAAGATTAGGTCAGTGTGTGAGAGTGAGTCAGTACTGTAAAAGATCTTAAAAATTGTACAAACAAGAACTTAGTGAATTGCAGCTCTATAGCTGTCTGTGGATGTAGGTTTTATAACCGAACCACGTAAAAATCCTCCTATGCTGATTTACTTTACAGTTTACTGTTATATTTATTATAACTGCATATTTTTAGAACTTACTTTAATATTTTTTTTTGTTTTTAATAGGTATTTTTTAAGATTGATACAAAGTCAAGCAACAAAAGAATTTTTGGAGGATGAAGTTTTGGGATTTTCCTTCTCTTTTTTGTATTCTCTTGTATTTTTTTTTTAAGTTTTACTATGTACAAAGGTTGATATATTGTAAAAATACATTGTGATAAATTTTTTATAATTTATTGTTAATTAATAAAATTATTCATATAAAGAATTAAGTTGTGTAACGAAATAATTCATTTATTTTAAAATTTATAATTAATTAAAATATAAAATCTATAAATTTTTAAAAAATAAATTTCTTTAAAAAAGTTTATTGCGACGAATTTTTGTCACTAAAGGTTTGATTTAGCAAGGAAAAATTGGTCGCAAAAAATTTTCTAATAGAAATAATTTTATAAAAAGTATGAATTGTTTTCTAATGCTTTCGCGACAATATTTGAATTCATCGCAAAATAAGTTTTTTTGTGACGAATTTTGTTCATCTAAAAAAAATTTAGCATAATATGGTTTTTGCTGTGGTGAAATTTTTTTTGCTAAAAGTGGGATTTCACGAGAAAATTTTCATCACAAAAAAGTTTTTTGCAAGGAATTTCATTTTCATCGCATGAAAACTTTCTATGACTCTCTTATTGCGATTGTAACATGACGAAATGATTTTCGCCGCAAAAGGTGAAAAAAAATACTTTTTGCGACCAAAATTTTTGCTGCAAAAAATTCATTTTTTACGTAGTGAAGTTAGACCTAAAAATGAAAGGTCATATATTGACTATTTGGTATTGTAAGATCTATATCCTAGTAGACACTATGCTATAGATGTGGAATTCATGACTTCGAAAGGATTACAGAATAATACCTTGATGGTTTTACAAAGTCTTAAATGATAGAATCTTGACCAAGTGTTTAATGAAGGAGGTTCATTAAATTAAGATTTATTTTAATAAATCTTAAATCATTTAAATGGCAAAAAACTGGAGTTAATGGCTCAAGATGTAATTAGAGCGGTAAAACGGTAAATAATACATGGGTCTAATTATTGGTACCCTATGAATGTTAGTTATTTAAACTTGATGCTCAATGTATAGGGTTTAAAGAAATAATTTAGTCATATTGAATTATTAAGCTTTTTGTAAAAAGTATTTAATTCAAGAGTACAACTTTGGACCTATGATAGAATTGGCCAAAGTTAATAGGTGGAGTCCACTACAATTATGAGATAATAAGGTATCGAGTCAAATTTATTAGAGTTTGTAAGCAAATATATTTATTAAGGTCTCCTGGGTAGATCTAAAAATTGTCAGAACAGGGACTGGACTTTGAGAAATTAATTATTTAATTTAAATGGGTTTATTCGAAAATGAAGTTCAAATTTTAAATTAAATAAATATTAGACTTGTTTATTTGGCTCATTATTTAATTAATATGATTAATTGAATACTTAAGTTAGTTGAGAATAAGGCTTTAATAAGTTATTAAAGCCCTAATCAAGCTGTGAATACTAGTCAACATCAAACATGGACAAGGGCACATATAAAAAAAAAGTTAGGGTTTCACGTTAAGACTAATTGAAAGGTTAAATTAGTTTCACGTAAATCAAGATAGAGGTTCCCTCAGATTTGGGCAAAAGCCTTACAGGTTCCCTGAGAAAAATTGCAAAACATCCTAGGCTACCTCTGTTGTGTGACGTTTCATCTCCTTATGTGTTCTCTAACTTGTTTCTTCAGTTCTCAAGTCTAGTATAGCAAAAAGAGACACCCACTCATCTTGTTCGTACAATTTTCAGACATATGCAGGATCAACATGGAAAGAAAGCTGCACAATTTTTTAAGCATTTAGTAACAAGATCCTAGTACTTGAGACCATTCTGCTACATTGATTGGATCAAAATAGAGTCCTAGTTCCTATAAGAAGGTCTTGTTATAATTGATCCCTTCTTTTTGTATGTAGCCTTTAACCACCAACTTTGCTTTGTAGTCTCTATCTTCTCATGAACTCTTCTCTTTCTCTTGTAAACCCATTTGCACCTCAGGGTTTTATCCCATCGGGTGAATCAACAAGTTCTCAGATGGGATTAAAAATAAATGGATTATATTTTTGATTCCATCGTTTTATGCCAATGATCTGTATCAGTATCATTTACTACTTCTTCATAAGCAGCAGGATCAGATTCATAATCACCAGTATCTTGCGATACTCTTATGAATCTGTCAGGTTGTCTCATAATCCTCCCACTACAACGAGGTACCATAGGAGGTTGACCTACAATCCTCTCACTACGTTGAGGTACCATAGGAGATTGACTTACAATCTTTTTATTATGTTGAGGTGCCATAAGAGGTTATGCAATTGGATCTTGTGTTTGTTTTGTCCCAAAAGTAGATGTCGAACCTCTGAAACTACTATCACTGATCGGATCAGTATTAGTTTCTTTAGACATTTCTTCTAAAACAATCTTACTTTTAGGTTTATATTTACTTATATAGTCTTCCTCTAAGAAAGCTGCGGTCATTCTGACAAATACTTTCATATAAGTTTTACTATAGAAGTAATACCCTTTAATACCTTTTGGGTATCCTACAAACAAACACACTTCTAACCTTTATCCCAACTTATCTTTATTGTCACTCAGCACTTGTGTTGGACACACCCAAATGTGAATATGATGTAAACTAGCTTTATCGCCACTCTATATTTGCATAGGTGTCTTTGGAACATATTTTTAAGGGACTAGGTTAAGAGGATATGTTGTCGTTTGTAACACATATCCCTAAAATTATTGCGTAGAGTTGAATAACTCATCATGGATCTCACCATGTCAAAAAGAGTTCTATTCCTTCTCTCTGCTACTCTAGGTGCAATGAGTTGGAATAGTATTCCATTGTCATGGAAAGTATTTTACTACCATAACCAAACAGTAATAATTTGATACATTTACCCAAAAGCTTTCAAACTTAATCCTTTACCTTTTGAACTCTCCAAAAGTTTAAGATTTATCGTGCATTAGGTAAATATATCCATATCTTAAGTAATTATCTGATAAAATACTCAAGTGGGCCTCTTAACACTAAATGGTCTACAAACATCATCTACCAATTCAACACAGTCTTTGGCTCTATTTCCTTTAGCCTTAAAATGGCTTGTTGGAAAAATTTACTCACTAGGCTTGATTCAAGGTTGGTATAGGTTCAACCTCTAACGAGTTTAGTATCCATCCTTAACTATCCATTAAATCCTTTTAAATAAAATTGGCCTAGATGGAAATGCCAAAGAGAAGTCCGATTAGTGTCAGACAATCTAACTCTTTCTTTATTTGACTTGGTGTCATTTATTAATTCCACTTAAGCTTTGCAATATATAAATTGTTATATACAATTCTATTACTAATAAAATTCTTTACTCTTTCTAATAACAACAAAATTGTTAAAAGAAATTGAATAACTATAATTTTATTAAACAAGTATCTGAAATCTATGTTTTGTACACTGTATATGGAAAAAAAACAATTATCCAAAAACTAAAATATCAAATATGCATTTCTTTAATTGCGTGGGTAGATACCAATGCTTTATTCACAAGCTGTAAGTCAAGTTTCCCTTTATTCAGAAGTTGAGTCTTATTTAGCCTTTACAAAGAATTATTATATGGTCAATATCCATAATTCAATAATTAATAAAATATACTATAAAGAATGTTTCTAGAAAAGATTTTTTTTTTTTGTAACATGTAATCCTTACTTGGCAGAGCCCGACCAATAAGCAGGTTAAACCTCAGGAGGACTAGCCCAGCAACCCACCGCCAGGGTCCTCCACTTGAATATGGGCTTATCAAAGAGATCTAACATGTCCACTATAGCTCCACAAGGGAAAGAGCTGTTGGTTCGACTCGAGCTGAAGACCTCGCCTACATTGGAGCAAGTCTTTACTGGTTGTTCTGACTGATGGTGGGTTCTAGAAAAGATATTATTTTAAATGCTATTTAATCTTTTTGCATTTAAAATAATATCTTTTGAATTACCCTTTTAAGTCTATAACGGAAACATTTTTCCAATTGTTTGCGCTTTATATGCTATAGATTTTAAAATCTTTCCATATGCATGGTTATTGACTTAACCCTTTGGGGCTATTTGGTATGGGATGTTAGGGGCTTGAGAATGGGAAAATGATTCCCAACCTGTGTTTGGTTACCATTTTAAATAATTTAAACTTTGGAATCTATGTTTCCCATGGGATTCAAATTACCGTCTAACGGGGTAATATCAACCCCTTCCAGGACTTGAGTTGAGATGCCTTAGAATCACAAACCTGAAGAGAAACAAAAAAGTCTCCATCGACAGTGAGAAGGAAAATAGAAAACGTGACAGAGCAGTGAAAACGAGAAGTCGATTGAGCAAATACCCAACGTTGCCCACCTTTCTCTAACCTTCTTCTTCCTTCCATCGTGGTAGTCGCACCAGCACGACACCTGAGCATACGTCACACGCGATTGCAATGACTATAGAAACGCATTTCGAATTTGTTAAAATAAAAAGCCACGTTTCCTTCTCGTTCATTTCACTGTCTTAAACTGAGGTACGTTTATTTGTCGATTTTTTTGTAGTTTTACTGATTTATTTGGTTGTTTTCTATTTCGTTAGATTTGATTTAATTTTACGGAATCTTAATTAGTGATTTGAGTTTCCGTCAGATTTGTGAACTTATTTTATGTTTCTAGGGATAAATCTAGAGTTATTATGTGATTTTTGTGGTTTGATATGTATGAAAACTGTGGAAACTGACGGGTTTCGTTGCGAGGTAGACGATGGCGAGTGTCGGATTTAACTCGACTCCACTCGACACTTGACACTCGATACTTACATGTCGAGTTGATGAACACTTAAATATGCATGTTTAATAAGAGTTTAGTTCATCATATTGCATTAATAATGTCATTAAATTCCTCAACTTAAGCATATTTGTAGCATTTGCATCTTTGGAATTAATTCCTCTTAATTTTGGTTTTGTTACAGGTTCGTTAAAATGGGCATAACTCTCTATTTATAGATCAGAATGGTGAAATTATTAATGTTTTGGAAAGCTGATTCAATTGTCTACAAGATTGCATTTCACAAGCATCATCAAATTCGGGCTCTTAGTGGACCAAAATTGGGCTTGAAGTGAACCCATCTACAGTCTCGGCCCAGTCTGACCAGGCCTCAGTATTTGGACCGTATCTCTCAAAATATGTATCAAAATTGTACAAATAAATATGTTCTAGAAAGCTGAGAGAAATATCTACAACTTTCATGAAGACATGTGATTAAAATTCACAACATTTCGATGTCAAAATTGATGGTCAAAGTCGGTGCCTAATGATCCCAATTGTCAAAGATATTTACAACTAATATTTGACAATTATGCCCTTGTAATTTGACAAGTTTGCCCCTGGATGTATCTATAAATAGAGGTGCCTTGTGACCCATTAGGGCATCTTGGCCTTGGCTGGAACATTTTGGCTTTGGCTAGGATCTTGTATTGTGTTTTGTGTGTTTATGTTATTAATGAATTTCCTTTTTCTTGCATTTTATTTTCTTTCTATTATAATGTTCTTCTAATTTCTCTTTTGCTAAGGTGAAAGGGTGAAACCCTTGATATGAGAATAAGGATTCTCTAACTCTTAATATGTGCTTAATAATCTTAATCTTATGATGTTTATTCAATATGATTTATATTTAATTTCTTAATCAATCTTGACACCACTTGTAAGGTGGAGGTCTTGATCCATTGTCGACAATCCTTGGCACATCAAATGCTTGGATCCTTTCTAGATGATGTATGGTTCTTCCTTACCGACACGAATCTAGTTAGGAACCTTGATTTGTTGTAGACATATGGAGATTGGCACATTGGATGCTTGAACCCATTTACAATAAGTGGTATAAATATTGGTAATGAAACAAATATAATTCATATAACTAAAATGGGTTAATTATCCTTATTTGAAATATCAAGGGCGGATCCCCTAACCTTAGCCTTCATTGTTATTGTGTTAATTCCTCTTGTATTTTAATTATTCTATTGTTTATGAACTTTTTATGGTAGGTTCTACCACCTTATGAAATTGTTCTTTAATTTACTATGGTTGGTTATACCACCTATTTCCATGGATGGTTTTACCTCCTCTTGCTTTTTGTTTTATATTTAAATGGTCGGTAATACCACCTACCATCTTACATATTTATTGATATTATCTTGTCATTTCTTTGAATTATTCATATCATATTTGCTTATCTTATAATTTGTAACGCTAAAATCCCCTTCCTCGTGGATCGACCTCGGTCTCACCGGGATTATTACTTCGACACTCCTATACTTGGGAGACAATCCTTTTTCGGATGTGTCAAGTTTTTGGCGCCGTTGCCGGGGAAGGTAAAAATTGGCGTACAAAATTGTAAGTATTCTCTTTTCTCATTTCTATTTTTATTTTTCTTGTATGTGTTTCTCTTTTCTCTCCCCATTTCTATTTTTATTTTTCTTGCATGTGCTCATCTTTTCTTTCTCTTTGCATTAGTTGGTAGAATTGTTTGTAGCCACTCATCTTCTTTGGAAAACATGCTCATACCCAACCAAGGACATTAATGGATTACATAAGAACTCATGCACAATCATGCATAGTCTTCCCTCATGATGCAAAATATTTCAACCATGAATCGGATTTCATTCAATTCTTACCCCACTTTCATGGCCTAGATGTTGAAAACCCATTTTTGCATTTGAGAGAATTTAAAGATTTTTGCAATATCTATTGTGACCTAAATTGTAGCATAAACATCTTTAGATTAAAGCTTTTTCCTTTTTCTTTAAAAGATAAAGCTAAAACATGGCTACAAAATCTTAGGTCAGGATCCATTAGTTCATGGGATGAAATGCAACAACAATTTTTGAAAAAATTCTTTCCTCCCTATAGAACAAATTCTCTCAAAGGGCAAATAATCAATTTCACTCAAAAACAGGGAGAGACCTTTTACCAATGTTGGGATAGGTATAAAGCATTGCTTAATACTTGTCCTCACCATGGTTTGGAAACATGGAGGATTGTTTTAATTTTCTATGAAGGTCTTACACATCAAGCTAGGCACATGGTAGATTTAATGTGTAATGGACAATTTGAAAACAAAGACCCTGATGAAGCTATGGATTACCTAGACTTACTAGCGAAAAATGCTCAAAATTGGAACAATGTTGGCACCTATGAGGTACCAAGAACATCTAGTAGAGGCATTTATAACATTAGGGAGAATCATGATCATCATGCTAAATTTGCATCCCTAGCTAGAAAAGTCGAGAATTTAGAAATGTGGTCTATGCAAGAAATTGTCTGTCACACTTGTAATTCTAGTGATCATCCTACGGATGATTGCCCAATTATGCCTACCTTTAGGAAAAGTCTCTATGAACAAACCAATGTTTTCAACACCTTTCAAAGGTCAAATCCTAATCTTTACTCACAGCATTTTGGATGGAAAAATCACTTGAATTTTGATTGGAGGAATGATAATAATGCACAATTTTATCAACCTCCCTTTCAATCATATCAAAATTTTCAAAAATCTCATGATCATGCATCTTATGACGATCTCGAAGAAACATTAAATTCATTCATTGCAAAGCAAGAGGTTTTTAATAGTCAAGTTGCTCAAACTATGGTAAACTTGAATGATGCTCTTGAAATACTTGCATTTGCACTTAATACTCATGAGAAAGGTGAGTTTCCATCTCAACTAGAGCCAAACTCCATCAATCCACAAGTGAGTAATCCAAGGGGCCAACACCTAGATGAAGATTCGGTAAGTACTCTTCACGATGATAAGGTTGAACATATTCTTAACCCTTATGAGAAAGATGATGAATCAATCTTAAAGGGTAAGGAAGAGGTTAATAAACCTACACCTAACAAGGAAAAGACCGAACCCTCATTTATGCCCTTATGTCATCATGCAAAGGAACACAACCAAAATTTTGACAATAGTGAATTTTTCAAGCATGATGAATTTGAGGAAGCTAATAAGATTAACGTGGAAGACTATATCCAAAATGAAAATTTGTCAAGTCCTTCAGAAATTGGGTTAACTAGTTCATTTGAAGCAAATATGCAACTAGTGCCCATTGCTTCTAAAGAATTTTCATTGCTTGATTTTGTACAGGTGAAAGAGATTAAAAGTTGGGAGCCATGTTTTGAACAAAGGCAGGAAGAAACATCCACACTCAAGAATGCATGCCTCAAGGCCAAACAAATTCAACTAGTGGTAATCTCTTCCCTTCTTACAAATAAAGGAAAAAGAAAGGTACCACCTCAATGGCATATTTTTGACCGTGGTAAATTACTTTCGAAGAGATTCCTCTTTTAGCTTTTTTTTACGATTATTCAAATTTCATCCATCGGTGCCATATTTTTACTTTTATTCTTGATTTTTGCTATCATTTCTAGTTTGTTCTCATTTTATTTTATGTGCTTTTATTTTATTTGTGTGTTTGCATTTTGTTTTCCGGTCAGGTGGCGGATACGGTACTCCGTGACTTTTAAAGTCGGTTTTTTAGTTCCCTAAAAACTGTTGCTCACCTTGCATCAATTTTCTTTTCTTCTTGATAAGTGTCTATTTATATATCATTTTCATATCAATTCGTTCATGTTTCTTTGCTATATTCCTTGGTATTTTTATGTTTTTGTGTGGTTTTGATGTTTGTAGGAGTTTTGGAGCAACTTGCACAAAAATGGAGTAAAACCCTTCATTTTCACCTCTGCTAGTCAACGATCTTCTCGGATTTAATTGTATTGATATACAATGAACCCGATGACATATCATATACCGTTGAAAAGCTCTCGAAGTCTACATTTTTGAGAAATTTACGGTTTATGAATCCATTCAGTGTACCAAAAGTTGTAATCAAAACAGTGTAAGAAGTGTAGAAATGTAATTCCACACATCACTGTAGCATGTATAATACGGAACACTGTAGCACGTTACTGTAGCAGAGTATTTAAACACATTTTAGGGTTTTATTTCATAACTTGAAGAGGGGAAGACGTGGTAGAGGCTGCAGCTATGGAATTCTTTCATCTCTTGGAGTTCTTGAAGGAGAAAGAAAGCTTGGAAAGAGGAAGAACTACAATCCAAAGAGAATTACATCAAATTTGCTAAGTTTTTTCCTTCCCTTTCATTTTCTGGAATGTCTCCCTGTTGTATTGTATTTACCACGTTCTTAAACATGTGTAACTGAATCTGAATTGGTTGAGGGTGATTTCAAAGCCCCTTATATGGTTTTTGTAAGTTGATTGTGTAAGGAATTGTTATCCAATTCTCTAATTGAAGTTGCTTGTATTCTCCCATATTTAATGCTTATGATGGCTTGCTGATTGTATTTGAGTGGCCAACTGAATATAATCTGGTTGTGATTTATTGCTAGACTAGAAATCTTGATCCGGAATTGTCTTGAATTTCTAATCATTAGTAGCAAAATTGTGATCAGAGATTACAATTGGAGAATATAACCTAAGTTAAATAATCCGAGCTTGTGTGTTTATTTCTTAGATCAACCTATCTTTCTTATCATAATGCATCCATTGAATTAAACTCAGAGAGCTTGTTCTAGTTTGTTTAATGGATAGAGATTAAATAAAGAGCTTGTTTTATTTAACAACAAAGTAAGGAAAGATTGGGGTTATAGAGCTTGTTATTATCTACGGTTGATAACTTCAATGCTGTAATTAGATTACAATTCTACCATTAATTCGCAAATCCATATCTTGTGGTAGAGAAGGATCCCTTAACCAGCTTTCTCCCATTGATTTTTCATTCAAATTTAATTTCTGTTTTGTTATTCTTTACTTGCATTCTTATTTCATTTAGTAAATCATTCAACAAAAATCCCCCCTGTTTAGTTTATTGTTGCTGGAAATAACAAATTCATTTAGAATCAATCCTCGTGGGAACGATATCTTACTTATCACTTTATTACTTATGCGACTAGTATACTTGCTAGTTTCGAACGCATTAAGTTTTTGGCGCCGTTGCCGGGGATTGATTTTCTAATCGATTTGTTATTTTGTTTTCATTGTTGATTCATATTTTCTTTGTTTTTTTTTTCTGATTGTTTGTGTTTAGACAACATGGCAGTAAACTTCTATCAATTCAGTAGCGGATTTGAGCCACAAGTACCATGGAGAGTAAATGAGGTAATCACTCCGAACATTGAACAACAACTTTCTGAGCTAACCTCTCTTGTGGAAAACATGGCTGTAGGAGATATGCAAAAATCTTATGAATGTGGTATATATTCTACGATGGAGCATCCAATCGACATGTATCCAACTTTACAAGAAGAATATATGGAACAAGCCAATGCCATGGGTGGATTTCTAGGACAAACGAGGCAATGTTATGATCCCTTCTCTAACACTTACAATGTCGGATGGGGAGATCACCCTAATTTTAATTACTGGAATCATCAACCAATCGCCCCAAATGCCATACCAAATCGGACGCAAGGTTTTAATCAACCTAGAGTGCAGCAACCTTTTCAAATACAACCACCACCAATGCCACAACCAGCATCACAACCAGCTCCAGAAAACTCAGGTATGTCACTCCAGGATATTGTTAATGCACTTGCCACTAACACAATGCAATTCCAGCAGGAAATTGGGGTAAGTATCCAAAACTTGGCAAATCAAATGGGACAATTGGCTACTAGCATGAGCAAATTCGAGGGCCAAGACTCAGAAAAATTATCTTCCCAAACAGTGATCAATCCAATCGAGACCGCTAGTGCGATAACTTCGCAAAGTGGAGAGCAATTAGATGTCTTGGCAGGAAAATCACAAACTGATGAAGGAGATGACAACACATCTACCATGAACAAAACATTGACTTCTCAGGTAAATCCTATAACTCCCATTCCTTCATATGTTTCTCCTCCACTTTATCCTAGTAGATTTGCAAAATCGATGAAGGAGGAACAAGAACAGAAAATCCTGGAGACTTTTCACAAAATCGAGGTAAATCTACCAAATCTGGATTCTATCGAGCAAGTACCTCATTATACAAAGCGTCTCAAGGAGTTATGCACCAATAAGAGAAATTTAAAAGGGAATGAGAAAGTAAGTGTGGGGGAAAATGTTTCAGCTGTATTGCAAAGAAAAATTCCTCCGAAATGCAAAGATCCTGGTACGGATCACCATATCCATGCATCCTTGTTGGTAAAACCAAGTTTTGACAGAGCTATGTTGATTTAGAAGCATCTATTAATGTCATGCTATATCTATTGATGCTTCTTTAAATCTTGGACCTTTTGCGAAAACTAGTATTACATTCAACCTTGCTGATCATTTTAATGCATATCCCAAAAGAGTTTGTGAGATGTGCGTTTGCAGGTAATCATTGGTTTTTCCCAGCAAAA
>SNVD02011653.1:0-56920 GCA_013180625.2 Boswellia sacra
TTGACCATTGGATCTGGATGATATAAACATGCAAAGTTAAAAGGATTAAAATGATACAAATAAAAAACTTAGTTTCTAGACGATATTACGCGAAACCTCAATAATGATAATGATGAATGATATTACCCCGTTCTAGTTCTAAATTTTTATGATTAATAAAGGGTGTTTACAACAAATTGTTTGGGTGCAAATAATGCCACTGATTTTAAAATGAGAGTGCAATTAGAAAAATATAGGCTGGGAGAGCATTTTTAGAGTTCATATAGTACTCTCCAACCCTATAATTAACTCTCATTTATATTATTGTTGCGATATTTACTCTAAATATTACAAATCGTTTCAGTCTTAGTACCTCTGAGTGCGGTTTAAATGAATTTTTTAGATGTCTATATATAAATTAATAAGAAATATATAGAATTTGCAGCTAGAATTTAAAAAATTGGTTAGGGGCCCGGAAATCGATAGAAAGATCAAATATGCTACTTTGATCTATTTAATCTAGCTAGCCCATTATATGGTGTTCATTCAATAGTGTATTATAATTTTAAAGTTAAAAAGTAAATGCAAGTAATATTTCATTTAGTCAATATAGATAACCTCATCACTGAATAAATGAATCTGTTTTAATTGAATTTGAATCTCTATTTTGGTTTCAATAATTTAAACCGTACTTGTGCATGCCACCTACATATATCAAGTTGAAGAACCAGGTTTTCCTTGTTAAATCAAAGTTTAGATAACAATAGGAGTAAAAATATACACATATATCTACGTACATTATATAACAACAACTGTATAAATTTGAGCTATCACATTCTCATTAGATATGATTGGACTGATGAATACCTTAAAATATTTTATTTTTACTGATTACTCGGTGATACAGTGTTACCTCAAATTGTATAGTTTAGCTTCTTTAGAATAGTTATATATCTAGAATTACTCCATAGATAATCAAGTGTGATTTGTTCAACCAGGCAAGACATATATAGGAAAATACCATACGTTATATCCGAGAAATTCTTAATCATCCCTCGTCAAAAGCAAAGCCCAGATTGTAATAAACTAACTTTTGCGTAAAAGATTAGATTGTCTATTTTTGTATAAATTCTTTTCTTGTCCTCGTCAATACAAAGTACTTATAGGCTTACCCTGTGTTTTCATTCTCTTCTGCTTTCAATGCACATTAGCTGTGCATTGATGTGAAAAAAAGGCTTCTATTCAGAGTAATACCATAAATTTTTATCCAAGTAAGCTGCCTTAAATTGTGTCTTATTTCACCAATGCTTTCTTTTAGTCAGTTTGGATGGCATGAATAAATTTTAATTAAGACAACAAAAATTATACATGAGGTGCCACTAAACTCTGAACCAAATTATTTTATTTTAAGTTATATTTTTACGAAAGGTAGATATTTTATTTTTATCAATCTCATTTTCTAACAAATATTTCTTAATTTTGATTTCTTATATAAGATTTGACATATAATACGTATTGAATTTAATTTCTGTTGAATGCACATATAAGGTAAATGGGATAATCCCACCGTAAGTGCTCCAAAGGTGGGTTATTCTACAAAATATTAATAAAAAAAATTTATAGAATTCATAAAAAATTTAGTTGAACATTGTGAAGATATTAATTGGTTCATGACAGGCCGAAGGCAGTTATATATACAACCATATTAAATGTTTAGCTATAAACGAATTCAAATCCAACTTTCATTTTAATTTATAGTACTTTTCCTATTCCTCTTATTCTTTTATTTACCGTTTTTGCTTTGAAAGCTTCATGCACTCATATTTGGTGAAGAAAGCCGGATTCAATATCTTCAAGAGATCCAAAGCAAAAGATCATGTTTAGAGAATTTACTTTTTATTAAGTTCAAAGTTTCCTAATGTTGGGAATATATGTAATTAGGCCTCGCGTTCATGGCTAGAACATTTTTGTGTTCACAAATCTTGGAAATTAAAGTAAAAAAAAAAATGTTCGACAAGCCATTCATGCTATTGCTTGGTGGAGAAAAGAAAAAAGTAGTCAATGCAAGCATAGTAAGTTTAACTTTGATGTTTAAGAACACAATTTTCAGACTGTAAACTTACATATCGAATTTTCTTTTGAATTATAATTAAGTTTTTCTCATTCTTCTTAATTTTCTTTTTGGCTTTAAATGCTTCATGCGATTTATGTTTGGAAAATAAAGTAAATGCAAAATATTGAAATAATCCAAAGCTAATGTCTATAGAATTTTCTTTTATAATGGTAATTACTTCCAAATTCCACCAAGCATACTAGTTATGAGGGCCTCTTTGGTTTCATTTGCATGAAATATGTTTATGTGTTCTCAAATTCCTCTTTTCTTTTCCTTAAAAATATGGGTCAATTTCACAAACCTCCCCTGAGGTTTACCGAAATCCCATATGAACACTTCTAATCTAAAACTCCCACATATTTCTCTTGTCCGTTAATAATAGTTAAAAAATATAAAAAGAATTTTCAAATTACCTTTAATTGGCTATTAAAATATACTCAAAATTCTAAAATTAAATTAGAAAAATAAAGAAATTATATTAAATGACTTAAACTTTGTAAGACAATTTTTTATAAGTGCAAATGCGGCAAATTTTTTTATTATTTCAAGATTTTAACAAATTACTTTTTAATAAAAATGTTTTAATAATTTTTTAAAGTTCACATATCATTTGTTGCGGTAGTAATTTTTTTAAGACTTTTTGGGGTAGAGATTGATGGAAGACTATTAACAAGTTTTGGGTTTATTTTTTATTTTTATTTTAAAATTTGGAATATTTTTTAATTGATAATTAGGGTTAATTTTAGAAAATTTATATTTTTTAACGGTTCTTAACAGAGAAGGGAGGCAAGTGGGATTTTCAAAACCGAAGATAGACATGTGGGATTTCAGCAAATCTTAAAGGAGGTGTGTGAAACCGACCCTCAAAATATTAATTATAAAGGACTTTCTGCAGTTGAATTCCTACTTCAAATTTTTTAATATATATATATTAAGAAAATTTAACTACTCATGGAAAACAGTTTTATATTTGAGAAATTAACAAGCAATGAAATAGAACAATGGACAAGAAAATAAAGGAATCAAAACAAAACAAACAACACCAGATGTATATATAGTAGTTCATCCAATCAAGCTTGCGTCCACTTTGGAGATCTCAGTAACAACTTTTGTTCAATTAATTGTCAAGAAGAAATACAAAATACGAGTAGCAATTATAAAGATTATCTCACTTGAGCAAACCTCACACCTCACACACACACACATTGTCCCAAGGTATTGTAAACCTACAAGGTATTGTGAAAAAGAAATACAAAATAGAAGTAGCAATTACAAGGTATTTAAATTTATATCTATTTAAATATAATAAATACATTATGATGAATTAAATAATATCTATTTAAATATTGTATATTTTCATTTATTAATTTTTATTAGAAAAATAAAAATTGTAAAATTTGAAAAACTCAATATCCCCACTACCGCCTCTACCGACCACCTTTGATGTTACTCATCGGGTGAAATCATTGGTGCCATCATGATCAATTCTAGTGGATCTATAAGTCTGTTGGAACAATTTTTTAAGAGAGAATGGTGTTTGACCAGAAAATGCCGAGAAAAATTTGGTTGTCAATTATCGGTATTTTATGACTAAATGCCATTCTTTCTTCAAAGACCATTTCAATATAATTGTGGATCGTTCAGAGATGATCATGATTGTATTGGTTATGTGTCATCGGACTCGTGCCAAACACGGCAGTCGATGCTGGTGATAGCAACTTTCCAATCACCTCTTACCACCTTCTTAATAAATAAAAATATAAATTTTAAATATAAATATTTATTATTATTTAAAATTATATATTTTTATTTAATAATGTTATAAAAATACAAAGGATATTTTTAAAACAAAAAATTGTCATAGGGTGTACATATATGGAATTCAAATTTAAGAAAAAAATTTTCACTTTTTCAAATAAGTGATGAATTGTTTAAATTAAATGATAAGTTTAGAAAACAAAAAGGAAAAAAATCACTAATGTCTTAAGTCTTTTTAAGACTTAAGTGAAAAGTGGAGGAAAACAAACACGCCCTAAGTGTGCTGGCAGAAATGCCAATATGGTCTTATGATGCTTAAGTCAGTATTGAAATAACTATAAAACAATTGAAAATAAATAAAAGTGAACTATAAAATGAGTGAGTAAAAGAGTTCACTTAGCTTACCCCCCGTGTTTACCATTAGAGGTAATATTTATAGGTGTTAGGAAGGTAGCTTAGACCTAGAAACTTAGGATAGTAGGCTGTTAGCTAATTTTGAGGATGCCATTGGATTCTAACATCAACTTAACCATGATTTGTTTAGATAATCGAGGTGAAAATAGTGCATCTACAGGTGATCATGCTTGATCAAGCCCCATTTCCCCTTATTTTAGGGATTATGGCATGGGAATGTCACCCAGCTACTATGTAGTGTTTATGGTAAGGGTGATAATTTGGGTTCTGACATGCGAACACGACATAAATACGACACGAACACGATACACGATTAATAAATGGCTCAGATTTGTGTTAAGGGTATTCAACACGTCAACTTGTTTAATGACACAAATAGTAAAACATGTTTTATCTATCATTAAAATTCAAGCTCATTTAATGATATAAATTATTACCTATTTATAACATATATATTATAAAATTAAAAATTTTATATTATAAAGTAAATTTATTAACAAAATAATAAATTATGATGATTTTAACAATATTTTATACCAATAATGGTTTATATTTTAAAAATTATTTTAATTGATATAAATATATAGAATATATTATATTATGCATAACTAGGTTAAAAAATTAAGTAAATTATGTGAATTAAATATGACACGATTATAACGCGTGAGTAACACCTTTAATAATTATGCCAGAGCCGTGTTTCATGTTTTGACACGAATAATTAAATGGGTCGCACGCATGACACGAATTGCCACCCCTAATTTATTGATGTGAGTTTTGACAAAGTCTTTTTGTCGATACAGGTGTCATCTGGGCAGGATCCTCATTGGGTTGGATCATGCTTGGGTTCATTGGGCCTCTTATATTGAAAACTTGTTTTGATTGATCCTGTCTTTTGAGCTTCAAGCTTGGCCTTGGACTTGAAAAATTACATCCAACAATAATAATATTCAGCCCCACTTTTTATCTCATTGAATCTCATCTTTTATTTTTTTATCTTTAACTATTTTATCTTCAATCAAAATTACAAAAAGGTACATGATTATCCATTATATAAAATGATATTATACCTGATCAATTTTTTTTCTTCGTGAAACTAGAAAGCAGATTAAGATTTAAGGGAGATTAATTTAAAAAAAAAATCACTTGACTCAAGCTTTACCTATTACCTATCGACATTTCATGAAGTCTACTAGTCTAGGCAAAGAAATTGTCTTTGCTTCCATTTGCTCTTTTTTCTCTTCACAAACAAATCAATGGTGGAATCTATACTAATTTATGAACACTACAATATCAAATAACGTTGAAGGAAACATAAAAAAATAAAATAAAATAAAATAAAATTGCATATTTAAATCTTTATTATTTTTGGAATCTTCTATATGTGTATCACGATTCAATACCTTGGGAATGCAATAGATCCATCAAAAGTCTTGGTTAAAATTATTATCTCATTGCCAATACAAGCTAGAGTTCTTTCCTTGTGTCTATCAGTTGCTTACTTGCTTAAAGTGTTCAGTGTCCTTATCAGCCAATTAATTTATTATAAGTTATTATCTTCTCTGCCATTTAATAATCCTGCAAGCACCGTCTCTTGAAGTTTGCTTAAAACTTGCAGTTGATAGACAACATCATAACAATTAGTTTAGAAGATGGTAAAAACAATACAAAATTCTCTTAAATCCAATACATTGCCAATATATATATTCTCAGGTAAATCTTGGTGTAAAGAAAGAATTAAAGCAAAAAAGAAATTAAAGAAAAAGGTGAATAAGGTAAAGTATTAGGATAGAATTCGATTTTGAAGTTTATAATTTGAATATTTTGTCTATTACTCAAAACCTTTAGTTAATATATTTTGCTTGCACTAATTAACTGTTTTTTTTCTTTTCGTACATACTTTTTCCTTTTCTTTTTTCCCTTTTTTTTAAGTATCTCCTTAACTATACTTTATATTTGGCATGTATCGATAATCAAATTCTCATAAATCTTAAGAGAAAATTTCCCTTGTATCATAATACACACGTACATAGACACACACACATACTTTTATTTTTTGTAATCTTTACCTAACTATGATTATGAGCGGTCGTACTTCTAGTTTATTGGTCCATGAGGTTGATGCAAGTGTTCTTTTTTTTTTTTTTTTGGTCCTATAGATTATTATTCTTATCAATTATCATATAATGTTATGTTAATGAACCGATATAATTTCTCTTGGTCTGTGCGATGTCTAAAACAAACCCTGCCTAGAAACAGAACCTAGATTGCATCCTTTTCGACTTCCACTATCCAGATGGTCTTATATTAATTGTACAAAATCAACAAACCATCTTTTCATTATATAAAAAAAAAAAAATTGAATCTTTTTCTTTTTTTCATTTTACCTTTTTTTTTTCATATGTGTGAGGTACTAAGGGTTGCTAACGGTAATTAACTCAGTTTTTGAACAACACCCGAAAGTAGAAACAAAAATATTAAAATATTGAGTGCGAAGGAGTTTTTGCAATAGGGAGATTGACGTTATTGATAAAATAATTTTTTAGCTCAAAACTAAAAATTTTGACAGTAAATCTGAATTTAAAAAATATATATTAATTAAAGTAGTATGCTTTAACCCCATTAAGATATAAATAAAGAAGGTAGGGAGTAGAAGAAGATTTTTATACTGATTCCCAAAAATATTCCAATATACAGATATATGCACTCTTTAGTTTATAGGTATCTAACACATAATGAGCTTGAATTTAAGGTCAAATGTTTCAAATTCTACATGCACAAATAGTTTCAAAGGGAATTAATATTAAAAAAAAAACTACAATTTGAACGGGCCAAACTATTGTCCGGTAAGGTCTTCAAGTGATCTCTAACCGGACATTTTACAATGTTTCTATTAGAGCTTTTTAGCTAGAGGAATTAATTAAGTTACGACCCATATTTCACAACAATAATATATCCGAGATCAATGTACTAATGAAATCACATGATATTTTCGGCCTCTTCTTGTTTAATTTTATCTAAATTTTTCAAGGTCGATTTCTTCGACTCCAAAGAAATCTTCAAGTTAAAAGATATATATATTATTCACTGTTTTAATTTATACGATTTTTGTTACAAGTATATTGTAGAGTGGCTAGGCAAATTTCTTATCGGAGTAATATTGTTAACCTCTCTTGAATTTTGCTTTAATATCTTACAAAAAAGTCTCTTTTAGGCCTATACCAATGCAATACGAAACATTTCAATCTTTGTATCATCGAAACCCAACAGACGGCTTCCGTTTGCTTTAAAAATAATAAAATAATGGAAAAGACCATCATACCCTTATATTTTAACCCTTTCTTCCTTGTCTTCTCTGCAACCCTAAATCACAATCTCTGAATTGCCGCCTCCACCAAAGCCTCTCTCTTTTCGCCAAACCCCTCTCCTTCCTCCCCCACTCTCACAAGCCTTCCCTCCCCCATCACTTCACCAAGCCTCTCAGTCTCTCATACTCAACCAAAACCCCCATAATCTCAATATCTTGCAAGCTCCCTGACGCCATTCTCTCTTACTTCAACCCTGCCAGGGAGCTCCAGACCTCCACCATCTCCTCCCTCACAGACAACAAAAGGCCATCCTCTTCACTATACCAGGCGCCTTCACTCCCACCTACTCACAGAAACACCTCATTGACTTCGTCGAGAAATTGGTTGGGCTGAAGATCGCCTGCATTTCCGTTAATGACATATTATACCTCTTCGATTTCAATTCTGCCATTTGCTTTCGGCTTCACATTTTTTTCCATTTTTTGTACATTTTGTTGCGTAGTTGTGGTAGTGGTGGTTTGTGTGTGGTGATTGTCTGGGTGATGATGTTAATCCCGCATATATAGTGATGATGTTTGAATTTGTGGATGGAGTTTAAAGGAATTTACTGAAACAAAATTGCCTATTCGTATACAAGGTAATAGATCCCTATGGTTCAATTATCTTTCCTTTTTTTCTTTTTGGATTAGGCGTCTATGAAGTGGAGTTTGGTTGTGGTGTATGCGGGTGTGGGTTTTACTGCAGTTGGTATGCAGAGGTTCTTCGAATTCTATAAAATGGGCGTTGGTGTTGCTACAGCTGGGTGTGGGTGTTAATGCGGCATGAGCATCTGGTTTCTTGGACTATGTTGCGACGTTTTTTTTAATGCAATTTGGCTATTTATTTGTTTCATCAAATGGTTAGACTCGGGCTAAAGTGGATAATGTGGCGTTGGCAACTGCTATTGGTGCTTGTGGGATGTTAAAATCAAGATAAGAAGGAAAGAAAGTTCATGGCGTTGCAAGGAAATGGGTTGTAGTTTTACGTGTGTGTTAGTAATTCACTCTTGAAAACGTAGTGATGATACTGGTGATGATGGAGACGAGGGGTTGACGAAGGGGTGCTAGGCTACTTGTAATTTAAAAAAAGGAAAGTTCAATTTTACCCTTCTCCGTTAGTCAAAAAATTAATTAAAAACTTTTGATGAACCTACATGGCACAAAAATTGAAACGTGTGATATCGCATGGATATAAACTCAAAAAGACTTTCTATATATGAGGGAGGGAGGGTAATGATATTATCTCATTTCTTATTCTTATTTCTTAATTGCATTTTTAGTAGTAATTTTTCAAGTATTAACATTTGTTAAATTTATAAAGGACGTGCAAAATATATCCGCACTTTGTAAATTGCCAATTAATTAACAAATAACGATACTTTTAGCTTGCATGAAAGTCAAGATACCACTTTAGTTATCAAGAATATTAATACGTCACTGCTTACCGTAAACATCAAAGTTTCCAATGATGAATATAGCTACAATTTCGGAAAAAGTAATTAATCAGACAACCAGGCTGTTGAAAATACTTTAATAATATTTTATATTTTAAATTATTTTCCAGTTTTAATTAACTGTCCAGTTCTAATTTTACCATCATTATTAACTCTATCTTTCTTTAGTTAAGGAGATAAGCAAATCTAGCAAGTTAGTGAACAATATGTGTGATATATCATTTTCCTACTAAACAATATCAATTAACAGGTCTTGAACGCGTATATTAATTTCCCCAGTTTTTTAACTTCAAAAAATGTCTTTTATAGTCTTAATTATTTCATATAAGAGGCGATCAAGAGCTGAAAGATGTAGAATGTTTATTCATACTAAAATGTTTACGCAACGAGGAATGCTACTCATACAAACTACTTATATAAATTCATACATACAAACTGATGTGACATCCATATATGATCGTCACATCACCCATGTTAATTAATGTCATTTATTGTTAATATATATTTATCAAATTACTGCATTTATTTATCAAATCACATCATGCCACGTCAATTTGTATATATGAGTGTGTATAAATAGTTTGTAAGAGTAGTATTACTCTAACGGAAAACAAAAAAATATAAGTTTATTGCTTTGATTAAATAAATCATAAATTCATGGAATTAATTCAATAAGTTCCATTGCAAAACTTACTTATATTAGATAATAATTAATTAAAGTTTGTCATTAATTATATTGAGTGCAATCTTCAGTAAAAGCAAGGAGATTTCCTTACCCGTGATTTCCCATTAATTTTTATTGGTTAAATTCCCCTTCAAAAGCAGGCCTACAGTATGAGAAAATTCATAAAGATTTACTATGGTTATAATTCTTTCTTCCGATCTTCAATGTCTCTCCCAAGCCCTCCCACACAGATTCTTCAGCTACTTACCAATATTATTAATGGATGTTAAGATGAAAGCGTTTTTACACTTTATAGCCATGTCTGCTATAGGTGCAGGCTTTATGGCTGTTTTTGTTATTGTTTGGTTGATTCTACAAAAGAAAAAGCATCCTGACCGAGATTTTGCGAAGCACATAGTAGAAATGTGTTTAACAGGTTTTTCGGCCCTCATCTATTTAGTTTCTTCTGTTTACGATGCTCCTTTGACTAGCCGCGGCTTTAGAGAATCGTCCATCACAAATGGCCTTGCCTGGCAACAATTTTACCTCCTGATGAGCAAAATCCAGACACGGTTGAGGTTGCAAAATTAGATAGCACCATTATTCATGTCTAGTAAATATTGGTCTTTTTTTCTTCCTTTAATTTTTCAGTTTTGTGATTTACGTGCATGAAGATTTCTAGTTATTTAATTCCCTCCTTTCAATATTATGTGTTTCAAATTTTTAATTAATTTATTCCGATGATCAACTTTATTTATCTTAGTAATAGATGTATGTAAATATTGCTCTCACTCGTGAGGTAAATTAAGGACAGCTGAAGACCCGGCCTACCTAGATTGCATCGCTAAACCCTCGGGTTCAACGATATCCAGAAATAAATTGAGTCAATACAACAACTAATATATATCTTGTAAAGTAAAATTGGCGCAATAAGCTAGCTTTGTTTACAATTTTCTGCGTAAAATTCCACCATTTTATAGTTTAGCCGAGGTAGCTTTTGAAACCTTTTTTTTTTCTATGACATTTATCTCTTCCCGAATTCTAAAATAAAAGATTAATTAATCAGTATTTTCCCTCAAACTTAAAGAAAGGGTGCACAAGGGTAAGGAAATTGATCCGTTGATTCAGAAATACTTTGAGTTTTTCCACATTTGTTCTCTGAGATTTCAGAAACTTGGAGAAATTTCAATGTCACTCAAACAATTTAATTTGAAAGTAATGAGATAAGACTATTTATTTAAGACTCTCTACAATATGTATAAACTTCGATCCTCGGACTTTGGACTGGAGATAACTGTTGACAATATTTTAATAGACACGTATTATCTTTGCCGAGTTAAAGTCTTCTATTTCTATATAGGAAAAGTGTACAGGTCAAATATTATATTCTAATTGAAACAAAATTAGAAGGATCAACACGCTTGCATTATATTAAGATATAAAATAACAGTATTTAGTCATCGAAGGTAAGCAAGCCGCTTAAATATGATGTAATTAAGTATAGCAATGAAATTAACTTGGGATTGACGATATGCCAAAAAGCAACATGAATCATCTTTCAGAAACCAATTGATCCAAAATCTCTCTCACATATAACGGGAACCGGATTGGATTAGGGCTCTCGGCCAAACTGAAGCTGGAATCGTATATATGTGAATAATGGTTTTGTCTTAATGATTCTTGAATGATGTTGGTGATTGTGAGGTGTGCAGAAACAATCTGCAGAAAATCTGCAGAAAAAGAACAGTGGTCAGGCAGTAAGGTCTGAGCCACAGCGCAACTGTTCATGAGCCGCAGCGCAACTGTTCGTGCGCCGCAGCTTATGAGGATATGGAAAATTTGAACTTTGAGGCAGAAATCCTTGGGTCGCACTGCATATCATCCTCGGTCGCGGCGCTTCTGTTCACTGAAATGTTCATACTATTGCACATTGAATTACACATGGCAAAAGAAAATGGATACTTCACATATTATATTCTTTTGTATGATGGCGTATGACAACATTTTCATTTGCTCTCTTGTGGTGGACATGATTGTGTTGGATGCGTGTCAACCTTCCATTGTGCATTCAAGGAGTGGACATGATCAAAAGAGAGGTAAGTGAGAAACTCTTTTGTGAGGGGGATGTCCTGCAGATGTAATTGAGTATATTGCATCTTGCTATTGAACTTAGTGGAGAGAGGCTATCCATCAAAGGGGCTGTCGTGGAGCTGTAGAATTGTTTCCTCATTCTGCAGAGAAAATAGAAACTTATGCTGGGAGCTGGACAGGGAAGCTTATGCTGTAGAGTTGTTCTATGATGATCTTGAGAAGCTGCCATAGCTGAGAGAGCTTGAGTGCAGCTGAAATATGCTGTAAAAGCTACACAATTATGCTGCAGAGTGGCTGCCATAGCTGAGAGAGCTTGTGTGTAGCTGGAAGAAGCTGGAATGCTGCAGAAGCTTGGAACTGCCGAATTGAGTTGCAGAGAGGATGTGAACTGCAGGAAAGCTTGAGAGCTGGTGAGTGTAGAGAGAAAACAGTTCTTTCTTGTAAACACTCTGGAAACATATAATTCTCTGCTCATGTACTCTATGTATTATTATTGTTGATTGTTGATGATGAATAAAAGTTACTGCTGAGATCTCCAAGTGGATGTAGGCTTTCAAAGCTGAACTACTATAAATCTTATTGTGTTCTTCTTCTTGTTTTCTTTCCTTTGTTCGTTGTTTCCATTTCATTAGCTGTTAAAATTCTTGGATAGAACTGGATTCTTGGGAGTTGGTTCTTCCACACAATATACATATTTACATAAGTATAAACGGCTGTAATACAATATAATCAAAGTAACCATAGACTTCAGCTATCAAATAAGAGCTTCAAAAACCAAGATACATCAAGGTTAGATAACATCAAATGTGAGACAAATAACATAAATTATTAGTTACGTATACATATACATACATACACATATATATACATATATATGTATAGATATGTATATGTATGTGCGTATGTATGTATGGTAACCAATCTCACATCTATATTGCTTCTTTTTCTTCAATCTACTAATCGACCCCATTGCAGATATATAGGCGACATTAATCGTTATATCTTATGTAAAACGTAACTTTGTGTGATGTCCTTGACGGCTTGACCTGTGACTGAGATCCCTCACAGCAATCTTATCTTCTTACTTCTTAACTGCAATACTGTGCCAACTGGAACTCCACAAGTGTAGAGCTTGTCTTTGATTTTGTTTTTTTCCATCTTTTTGTCTCTAATTGCAAAATTGGATCCCAAACTGCTAATCATCATGCAATTCCTCTTTTATGCAATGTTTTATATATATATAGACACGCGCACCTTGATGAACACAATCTCTATAATCTTCTGATCGATAGGCCGGCACGGCAACTTAGTGATTGACATCCCTCGACAATGCTATAAGCTTGTCTTGACTCTCAATTGCAACATTGGTGTACCACCAAAATTAACTTTCTTTACTTTTCTTTTGTCTCTCCTGCAAAATTGGTCCTCATCATATACCTCAGTTTATATTTTGACCATAATATATAGTAGATGATAAAACGCTTCCATCAGAATTGAAGTCAGCATCTGCAGCTCCGACAAAAGAAAATGTTTTCTTGTTTTATTGATTAAATTAAAACTTATTTTCAGATTTAAATTTTATTATATATATAAATATACAACAATTAATAAGACACTGATCATGTGTTGGCAAAAACTAGGAGATTTCTCTATTTCTCTTCCGTAAGATCCAAGAAATTCTATGCTCGATCCCTCTTCCAAATCCATAACCCGTATGCAAAATTTAACCAAGAAAAAAAAATCCCAAATTATCTCATTTTTGTCACATGTGTGCATATAATTAATTTTTGCCTCTCATTTCTTCAATTCTCTCGCTCTCAAACCGATTCAACAGCTATATAGCTACCTGTGAATGCTAAAATGAGCACATCTATCCTCTATGTAATAACAAGTACCACATTTGCAGCGTTTACTGGTTTTGCAGGTTGGAAAATTCTAAAAGAGATAATACATCCTCAATCACATAACGTGATTCACATAGCACCACTGTGTTTCCTGGGCATTTTCGCAATCATCGGTGTAATTGGTTGTGTTTACTTTGTTATTTTGTGTTTCTGCGATGGCTTTCGAGAACTCAGTTGCTGTAAAGCTGAATCTGAGCCAGAGATGGCAAAGGCTAGCAACAAGATTGCACCTTCGCCAACTTGAACAAGGTCCGCACATTGTAAAGGCTGCCAAAAGTATCTACTTTCATTAGTCAATGTCTAGTTAATTTTTATTTTCTTTCTTTCTTTTTTGTTTTCCTTTTAATTTAGTGAAAATGCGAGGCCCTTTTAGATTCCTTTTTGAATGTAAAATTGCTATTGGCACTTACTTTTTTCTTGTAAACTTTAGCTAAACTAGAATATATATGATAATGAGCAGTCGTAATTCCAGTTTATTTTGTGGTTTAGATTATCATTGTAATTATCGTCATACACCTTAATAAGTTTATGTTTGGATATATGCATGTAATTTCTCTGTGTGCAATATCCAAAACAAACCCTGCCTACAAATAGAGGTCTCATATAGCCTCAAAATTAACAAACCATCTTTGTTTATAGTTTCTTTTAAATTTAAATAACATTTGAATCATTATCTTAATTTTTTCTTCTATCCTTCCTTTCAGATGTAAGGTACTAAGGTTTGTAAACTATAGTTCTGTTTTTGGAGAATACCCAAAAGTATAAGCTAAACTACTAAAATAAAGCTGAAGAAGAAGAAGAGAGCTACTATTAAGCGTGAAACGTCAGGACTCAACTTTTTTAAGTACTTTTACATATAACATGAGTTTAAGTTTTTATGCAGTCAGGATTTTGGCTTAATTAGGAGAGCCAAAGATAAAACATCTTTTAAGCTAAAAAGTTATTCAAACGTCTAAAGTATGTCCAGAGCTCAATTGCTACAATAATAATTACAGTAGTATTCTTCACATATTAATAAGATATAAACAAAAGGAAGATTATATATATATCGAATCCTATTTATATAATGCATGTTTAAGTGTATCGATTTAACATACAAGAGTACTGTTTCAACAATGGACTTCAATTTAAAGTCAAGTAATCTTCAAATTCTTATTTCTTACACTAAGGAAGGAACTAGATGTTTCAAGGATACTGCAAAATAAAAAATAAAGCTGCACTTAAAATGAGAGATTATTGTACATAACATATTTCTTCGGAAAGATCTTCAAATCACCTTTTTTCTAACGCATTTTACAATGTTTCATTTGGAGCTTTCTAGCAACAGGAATTAAGTTATGACCAATATTATGTCATAACATTAATATATCCAAATCCAATGTACTAATGAAACTGCATGAAAATGAAATTTTTGGCATCTCTTCTTGTTTAATAATTTTTCTAAACTTTTCAGGATCCAGAATCATGTACATTGTACTTATTATAGAATAATGCTATATGTACTTTCTTGTTTTATAGGATTTATTGGTGGTTAATTTTAATTGCATCTATTTTTACAACATCCAATTATAAGTCGTTAAGTTTATTATCAATGTTCTATTACATATAGCGGTTGATTCAACAAGCGAGCAAAAGTTTTGACACGGTTTTTGGACCATTGAACCCAACCATTTAGATGGGTGAGATCATGAATCTTTCATATATCATTTCCAACATGAAATAGTTGTGCAAGTTAGATTTAATCTCAGTCCTCAAAACTTAAAAGTGCTTAAATCCCATAATTCAAATTGTTTACAAATTGTCTGTTGGTTTTAACTCACAAATCCAAGTTGAATTCGGTGTCAGACAGACCTAGTGACTCGCACTCCTGTTCCATGAGACTCGCGTCCTGCATAAATATGGCAAAAAAGTTGTGCTCCTACACAAGGTGAGTGTTGCCACTACGCAACGACGAGGGAAAGACATTTTGTCTTCAGGCAGAGACCTTGCACTCCTATGTAAGATACATCGTGCAGCAGAGCCAACGGCGGTTACTGTACACGACCAGGATACTATTTAAAGGCTTTCTTTTCTATTTGAGAGGAACTTCTGAATATTCTCTTCTAGGGTTTCTACATAAACGTGAGGGCTAAAAAAAGAGTATTTTCTTAGAGAGAGAGAGTATTATAAAACCTAATAATCAATTATTCTTCATAGTGAAATTCTTCTACAGTCTTTCTAGTGGATATAGGTTCTCCTTGAACTGAATCATTTAAATCTTAGTGTCGCCTCTTGTATTTATGATTGCTTATTTGTTTATTTACCTTAATTGATATCTGTATTTGTGCTTGGTTATTGCTTGATTCTTGGGTAGAATTGGTTGGCAAGATCCTTAGTTTCACAACATTGTCTATATAATTTGACGTCATAGATCCTTCCCAAAATTATTTTAATGTCAACTAATCAACTTCTAGCAATTGAAATTAAATATGAATAATTAGCTATCGGTTAGTATAACCTATTCCATTCAAAATTTAAATTGCAACAGTGTAACCCTATATTCTTATACAATTATTTTTACATTTGATAATCATTTGTTTTCACGATCGACAATCTTAGTCAGAACTCGATGCAACGTAGAAAAGCAAACCTTTTCTTGGTTCATGGATCAAAACTATTTTTACACATTTAAGTTCTTGTATATGATATACCGGCATAAACTAGGAAATTGATTTCCACGATTTCCGATAAATTCTTGCTCGATGAATCCACCATCAAGCAGTTAATTATTTATAACCTTTATGACAAAATTAAGAAAATTAAGTAATGTATAGTTTATCACGTAAGTATGCAAATAGTTTCATTTTCCTATTTCATTTCTTCAATTAATCTCTCTCTTGAGCCCTCTCAAGAACAAGTTAATTCAGCGGAAAAATCCACCTAATGTGGTAACTTTTCAAGTACCAGGAGAGCTTTTTTGTTCAATGTATAAAAGAGGTGCAATATAATTTCCATTCACTTCTGCAATTACTAATTAAATAACAATAACGTAAACGTCAAATATATATACTCTTAGCATGCAGGACACAAGAAATCACCTTATCAAGATCAATACACAGAACCTGCATAATATGGAAATCAAAGTTTAGAATATGGGCATAATTTCAGTATAAATAGACAATCAGGGTGATGAAAATACTTAAAACTTTTGCATTATCTGTCAGCAAAAAGCTGAGTGGCAACGCTTTGAAAGAGTAGATGTGACAATTAATTAATGGTGATTTCTGAAATTTTCTGGTTTTAATTAATCCTATGTCTAATTTTTAATTCCTATCACAATTAACTCTTCCGTTATTCAATGGGATGCAAATCTAACAAGAATTTTATTCAGTCCTCTCAAGTTAATTTCTTGGTTACAAAGATTGTTGAACCTGACAATAATTTCTACTTCATAGTTAGTGAGCATGTGTGATGTATATAGTGTCCTTATGAAACACTATTATTAGCACCGGGACATCATTAACTTCCAAAGCTTTTGACTTGCATTAACTTATATTATTTCTTGTAAGACGGCTACAAAAAGCTGAAAGATGTTTACTCATATATGCATATTGAGTTAACGGAGCTGAGACAAATACCTTATATTGTTTTCAATTTTATCAATCATGAAATGATGAATAACTATTGGTGTTTTACTAAACTGCCTCCAGGAGCATATAGAAGTTAACGTCTGCAGCCAGAGAAAGGCAAGGCTTTTCCCACCTGTGAGTTCCATTACAAAAACTTAAATCATTTTTGGATAATAATTAATTAAGTTTGTCATCAAAATTTAGTGCAAACTTCGGTAAAACTGGGAGATCCCTCAACCGTGAGTTCCAAGAAAACTTTTATTTGTTAAATTCCTATTTAAAAGCAATCCTGTAATAGTAAATTAAAGATTCCTATACCTAATTTCTTACCTCAAACTACAATATCTCTTCCAAGCTCTCTCACACAGATTCTGCGGCTGCATATACATACATGCATACATACATAGATATATATATATATATATATATATATATATACAGTATCAATTGTGCAGCACATAGCGGAATTGTGTTTTATATGTCTTTTGGCCATCATCGATTTAGTTTCTTCAGTTTACTATGCTCTTTTGATTTGCCGCAGCTATAGAGAAGTCAATTCAGGGAACAATACGAGAGAATCTCCATCACAAATGGTATTGCTTAGCAACAAGATTTTGCCTTCAATGTTACCCCTCATGATGACCAAAATCGAAACATGGTTGAGGTTGCAAAATTAAGATAGCGTCATCGTTATTCATGCATGTCTAGTTTTTTTTTTTTCTTTAATGATTCATCTTTATGATTTGCATGAGCACCAAGATTTCTAGTTTTATCCAATTCTTGATACACTAGTTTCAATATTTATTTTGTCTTACAAATTTTGTTTATTCTGATCAACTATATATATTTTATCTTTGTAATACAATTGCTCTCTCTATCATGAGGTGAATTGAGGACAATTCAAGACCTGGGCTGCCTAGATTGCATCTCTAATACATCCCTATCAACTTGTACGACCAAGAAATAAATTATTAAGTCCACCAACTAATGTGATATCTCTGCAAAATTAGCGTTATAATCTTTTTCTTATAATTTTCTGTTTAAATTCCCACCATTATATGGTTTAACGTGGCTAGCTTCTGAAACTTTTCTTATTTTATCTTCTCTTCAAGAATTGTAAGGTTTTTTTGTTTTATATATAAAGAAAACAAAATGTACACCTCATTTCTACATAAAATATTCTACAAACCCTAGGTCTGAATCAACGGATATGAAATTCTAATATCTACATGAAAATTCTATTAACAAAATGTACAAGTTCAAACTTAAATTCTCCCATACTAGAAACATGTACAAGTTCAAATATTCTAAATAAAACAAAAACAAAAGGATTCACACACTTGCACTATATAAAGATATTAAAATCCCAGTATTTGATAGTTGAAAGTGAGTAGGGATTAAGTATAGAATGAAACTTATTACTGATAATATACCAAAAAATAACATGAATCATCTGTAAGTAGGCCATTGAGTATAGAAATGAACCTTAGTGCTGATAATATACCAAAAAATGCATGAATCATCTGTAAGCAGGGCCATTAAGTATAGAAATGAAACTTAGTATTGATAAATACCAAAAAATAACATGAATCATCTTTGAGAAATCAATTCATCTAAAAACACCAACTCTAATATGGCATGATGTGATTAGACATGATATGGCATAATGTGATTAGATATGTTTTGATTAGATAAATAAATATTACCTAGTAATAAATTATAGAATTGATAATAAGTAGTTGATAAGTAGTGGATACCAAGGGAATTAGAACCCATGACCTCAATGACGAAGCTAAGAACTACTTAGCAATAAGACCAACCCTTGCGGTTATTTTAGAATCATATGTCATATATACATATATATGCAGACCAAATTATGTACATAAATGACTAATTGTATAAACAAACATATATTACCAATCTCGCATTCTATATTGCTTCTCTTTCTTCAATATTACTAATGCTGGACCTTTCATATTATATCTTATTTTTTTCGCGATCCATGTACTATGGGAAAATTCCAACTAAATAATTATAACTTACTCTACAAACTATTAGATAACAGTTTTCCATCTTCTCAATAAAAATATTAAGTAGTTGGATTAGCTCATTGTGCATAAAACTGGATACATAACACACCAAAGCCTGAGTTCGATCGTTCCCTTTGCAGAATATATAGGTGACATTGATATCGTCATATCTTAAGTAGAATGTAACTTTCTGTAATGTCCCTGATTGATTAACCTGTGAATGCTTGTGCGCTTGTGACTGAGATCCCTTACTGCAATCTTATCTTTCTTCTTAGTTGCAATATTGTGGATCGACCTCGACCTCCTCAAGTGTAGCTCTTTTTGGCTTTTGGTTTTTCTACATGTTTTTGTCTCTAATTGCAAAATTGGATCCTAATCTGCTAATCATGTAACTCTTTTTAATGTTATCATATATACTTCATTTGCATGCATAGAGAATCAATAATTAATGTTTTCCTTGTTTGATCGATTAAAAATTACTTTTAGATGATCAAGTATATTATTTATGTATACAATATAATGAGACTAACCATGCATCGGGAAAAACTAGAAGATTCCTGTTAGTGAGTTTCAAGATATTCTTATTCGATCCCTATTCCAAAGAAATTATATTTTCTTTGTTGTTGTTCATTATCTCAATCTATCTCTGCCTCTCAAACACAGATTAATTCGGTAGCAGTAGCTACCCGTGACTGTTACAATGAGTGCGTCTGTAATCTTTGCGACAATATCTACCATAGGTGCAGCCTTCGCTGGTTTCTTAGTCTGGATAACTCTGAAAAGTATAATGCATCCCAAATCACATGATGTGATCCATATGGTAGGAATGTGTTTCCAAACAATTATTGCCATCATCGGCGTAATTGGTTTTCTTTATATTGGCCTTTTGGCTTTATGCGATGACTTCAGAGGCTTCAATTGCTACGCTGAATACCAGCAGCAGATGGTAATGGCTGACAGCAAGATTGTGCCTTCACAGACGTTAACCCCACAGCAAGAGCAAGGTCCAAACGATATGGTATAGTTTCAAAATGTCTAGCTAGTTGAATATTGCTTTTCTTTTCCTTTCTATTAATTCTGTTCCACATCTATTTAGTGTAAATTTGAGACCCTTTTGATTAATTTCCTCTCCAAATGTGATGTTACAATTATAAGTCAGGACTTGCAGTTTCGTAACGTCTCTGGCTAAAATATGATAAACAATATGAGCAGTTCTAGTTTCATCCAACGCTTGTTGCAAATTAAGTTTTATTTACTCTGCTCTGTAGATTGTTACCATGGATTTCGGGTTACTGGGAGTGGAAGCCAAAAAGAGATTGTTTTTTAAAGTTCAAAAGTAAAATGGTATTAACCAATATATAGAATCGAATTGCTGCCAGAACATTGGATGTTGTACCGCTTAAACAGATGAAATGATAAAGATGTATAAATAAAGGGAGGACGACGAGATATGATCGAGTGTTCGTAATCTATTAATGGATTAAGATCTTTCACGTAATAACTTGACGCAGAACTTTATATTATAGTCACATCTTCTAATCTAATAATTGAGATTTAAAATAAACTTTAAAAAAAACTGTATTTAATTATTTCCACTCATCAGTTATGTCATCCTTTAGATATAGGGATAAGTAACCATTTTATGCAACCTTAATAATAATTCGTAAGACCCATTTGTTTAAAATTTATTCAATTAAAAAAAAAACAATTGGTTGATTGAATATATGTACAAATATTTATGTAATATTAAATTATAAAAAAAGAGTTTTATTATAGAAAAAAAAAAAAAAAGCGAGAGCAAAATTATCCCGATCAAATTACTAGAAAATAAGTTTGCGAGTCAAGAAAAAATATCTAAATGGTTAAGAATAATTCAAATTCGAACATCAGACCAAAGACAAATACCCCTTAATTAATTCCAACAAACTGTTCAACCATCGTCAAACAATATTTAGAAATCTATATATTCATAAGTATCACCATATTTGTTAGGACAGACTTGTAATGCTTTGAAAGACTTGGGTGAGAACCGTCGGAACTCTAGCTTCTGACTGGTCTACAGTCTTGCTGTTTTATACTTGACATTTACTAATTACATCTTTCTTTATTTAAGGATTCATTAAAGGATATGACAGCCAAAAACAATTCTATTAAAACCTAGATTATCAATATCGCTCAGCGCTTAAGCATCCTTCTAACTGCCACCCACCCTAGTCCAAGATTTTACAGTATTTTAACTTTCCTCAAAAGTGAGTGAGAGTCACTCGGCAAATCGTGAGTTTAATACACGTCTACATAAGTGCTCTCTCAGACTGCTGGAGCACATATGCCGAACACGAACCCGAATGAAGTTCAAATAAACTCCTAAAATTACCGTGAGTAGCTCATATAAAACCAATTCGTCCATACGTATTATGGTTGTATGATCCAAAAAACAGTGTAAACATCTATAAAAGCCATGTGAATCTAGCATACATAATAACCTCTAGCTATAAATAAGTTTTAGATCTAAACTGATTTACAATCAGCTACTGTTCTCTACTGTCAAATAGAGTAACTCCTTTCTGTTTTTCAATTTCTCAAGATTCTTTATTTCTGACTATCTCAAACACCAATCGCTCGATCCGTACCTCAAAGGATTATTCACTGCCTCGAGGAGGGGCAAAGTGTTGCATCCGGGTATCCGAATATCTATAGAAGGAAGATCAAGCATGCAGAATATCAGTCATTTTCTCCATCATTGAATTACTACTTCAGAAGCATGCAGAAAATCAATCATAGAACAGTATTTAGGCATAAAAAGTAGTAAAAATAACAAAACAAAAACAAAAACAACAAAATAAAATGGTCTCATATGCCACGATCTCCATTTTCCATCCCAAGCTTTTGGCTTGCATGGAACTTCTTATTTTCCTTATCGTATATAACAGGCCGCAAAATGCTGAATGACGCAAAATGTTTAATCACACTAGAAAGTTAGCAAAGAAAGAGATATAACAGAGCACTCCAAGAATGGGTAGGCCTCCTCCAAATAGCTGATCAGAATCAATCAGACCGGTTTACACATTCCAATCACACAGAACAAATCAATGAGATCGGCCATATTGATCAACCATAATCCTGAAGGCAGCCACTTCATCAGCACATATAGCAGTTAGTTACCACCATAACCCGCAATACCTGTTTTAATTAAGAGGAGCAAATGGACTTTGGGGCAGTGCAGGACTACCATCCTTCAGTAGCATGCTAATACTGAGAAATCACCAATCCCTCCTTTTCTTGAAATAAAAATATCATCAGTCTTTTAAACATGCAAAATCAATATTCCTTTATTACATGTAGCTAGAATTTATTTATTTAACGTGGCCCTCTATGCTGCCTTCTTCATTGATCTAAGAATCTAACATTGTACCCTTACAAAAAGATTTAACACCACACCCATTTATTTTGGGATGGAAGAGTAGAAGTATGCATAACTGAATAAGCACCCATAATTACAAAGCTGACGCAAGAAGAAGAAATCTTACAACATATTTTTCAGATCAGCACCTTAAAGTTGAATTCATGTTTTCATAAGAGGGCCTCTTAAGACTCAAAATATCAATATTAGACCTTTACCTAATAGCTTACTTTGTTAGCAGATAAAGAGAGCTGAGACTGTTGTGATATACCACATTAAATACTAGGAGTAATGTGACAGGTGAAGAATATAAATATAAGACATTTATCTTCAACGCCATGATAAATATTTTACTTAGCTCAAAAGCTTAAGCTTAAGTTGATAACGGCTTAACATAGTATTTAAGTTATAACATGACCTATCAAGTGCTTGAACATGAACCAAACACAACTTACTATTGATAAACTAACGAAGTAGGGAGAATTCAAACACAAGACCATTTGGTCAATGTACCTTTGATACCATTTTAAGTTGCCACCTGATTTAAAATTCTAAGCTATTACATAAAGATCCGGCATTAATATTTAATTCTAACAAAAAGAAATTTCAAAAATAGGACTGCTGATTTTATAGAAACACATTAAACACATATTTTTCAAATTGACTTATTTTATGAAATTTTCTATTTAGAATTGTTCTATTTCAATTTCTGGGCAGTCCTGGACTAGCCCACCTTATACCGCATCACCATCAAAGAAAGGGCAGTATAGAATCTTCCCTGAAATTAATATAAGCACAATGGAAATTAAAAAGAAGCAGCAATTCGGTTCAAGCATTAGATTAATAAACATTCAAGAAAACTTAGCAACGTCAAGACTAATAGAAATTTCCATCTTCGTGAAATTTTTGAACGTCACCTAAGGGGTTCTTGTTTCCAAATGTCCCCACCATTTTCTCTTTTTATAAACCAAAAATCTCACCTTTTTTTTTGTGTTCCCTGAGTGCTAAAAGGGTGACCACTTCCTAATAATGGGCTTTGTAATGATATAAAAGATTAGGGAACATATCCAGACCCAGTAGGTAGCCACAAGGAGAGTTATAGCCCTTGATCTCTTGATCCAAACACAAGCCTTAATCACTCACCCAATCCTTAAGGTTCCATATGTCCTCAGGTCAAGAGTTAGTCAATCCCCAGGGCCTAGAATGCACGTTCCTCCCCCACTTGACCAACCCTGAGATCATAAACCCTTTTCTTATACAACCTTTCTACTTATATACTGCAACCCTCATAGCCTTTTACTTTTAGCAACTATGCAACTAGATTGACCTCACAAAGATATAAAACACCATTTCGCATTCTCTGAAAAGGAAAAAGGTGTCAATATATCTATTAACAATAGTGGGCTTGTCACACCCCTTTTTTTGTTTTTCAAAAACCCATAAATCCTTTGACCTTCACCTTGTTCACCGACTTCAAAACTTGGGACTTAGTTCACACCCTTCAAGTCTCGTAGCTAGGAAACACATGAGATGTATATATATCCCAAGTAGGTGGCCAAAAGCGAATGTGAACCCTTGACCTCAATAATAGGGCCAAGGACCTCTTACCACAAAGCCCAGCCCTTCGGGCATTTCAACCATGAATTGAGCCCCTCACTACCACAAAACAACCATGTACTAATAAAGGCCTTCATTGCATGGCAATGCCCCTTCGTTGGCAACTTGTATGCATATATTTTCAGGAGATATTTGTCACTTCATCAGGGTTGTTAACTCATTGATAGTTGTAACTAAATAAGCGATACCAGCTAAAGTGATACCCTTTAGCTAACAAGCATCTATGAGACTCCAATGCCTAATTACTACTTAGTACACTCACCAAAGTTGTATAGTTAAGAGCCAAGAGTATCAACTCACAGATCATCAAAAGAAAGGAAATAGCTATGAGCGGATGCAGAAACCTTTTAACAGCTCTATCCAGATCTAAAAACCTTTAACAGATGCATATTAGATATTATGCCACCTTTGATGCTCACAATGCCAAATCTTAAACGATTAGTTAGGATATTGACAAGGAAATCCTCAAATTAGATAAAACAACTGAAACAAAAAATAAAAGATAAATAACAAGCTGCTCTGAAATTCTGCAAAGCACAAAGTAACATCTACACTAAATGGGGAAGAAGTGGCGAAAAGCTCAGAGCTCACAACTAAATGAGGAAAGATGCCATTATTTGACATTAAACATGAAGCATCTCTAAACCAGTACGGTACACATGTGACAGCTGGCTTAGTTTTTAAGAAACAGGAAAATTATCCTTAACACAGAGGAACTATAAACATATATTGCCATTCTTGAGCAAACAACAAATATATACAATGGCATGACAGCAGGACTACTTATAGAAAAGGACATTCTAAAAAGAGGCCTAGTAATTGCAAAGACCCAAAAAAAATAAAAACAAAAACAAAAACAATATCCAAAAACCTCCAACCAACTAGGAAGTCTGAAAATACAGCTAAAATCCAAAATAAAGGAAGGAGAAGTTCCATAAAACTCGAAGTCATTGAAGGCTAAAGAGAAGCATGGAATTGAGCTTTACCCCACGCATATTAAAACTACAAAGATATATTGGAATAAAGTATCAGGTAACGAATTCCAGAAGAAGTAAACACTTACATAAGAAGAAATTAAGATATGTCTGTGGACTGCCTTAACTCCAAGATTCGCAATTAGGTTAAAAGCAACTTGTACCTACTAATACTGCTTGCATTGGGAAAAATTTAGAACCCAAATCTAACACTTTCCATTTTGTAGTTGCCATATTGTATGATAAATATGATAAATATGAAACATAATGACATTATAGCCATCTTTCATTATCCGTAGACCTCTTGCTCTGGGTGCGGGAGCATATATCACTATTTACAAACCAAAAGGCATCAGGGAAATATTGACCCAAGCAGAATTAGACTTTTTTCACCCAGATGACAATACAAGCTTCCACGAAATCTTGTTTTGCACAATCAAACTATCTAACTTTTGAAGACCAAAAACTAATATGTACAACATTCAATATAAAGCAACCAGAATGATATCACAAATAAACAAAATAAAAAGGGCAGCTATTAGAAGAGAGAAAGAGAATTAAGCAGCAAACTATGATTGTATGATCCTACAAAATTAAGTGAACAGGTTTGTATATAATGGAAAAAAGTTAGGATCATTCATATGCACCCATCCAATGGAGAAAGAATTTGATTTACCTTTCAGAATATAATGCTTTGAGTTGACGCAATTTTCGGAACCAACTTTAATTTGAACCAGAACTTGCAGCACAGGAAGCCTGCACATTATTATCACTTGGAGGATTATGGCCAGGACTGTCAGATATTTGCTGGCTGTTCAATTCTGGAACTGAGTTACTTGGACTGTTTGACACAGAAGCTGTGCTAGTTCCATTATGGTCTCTAGTTTCTAGACGCTCTATCATGCGTGATACTGTTGCAATTCCAGCATTAAGGTCCCTTCTAACTTCAGAACCAAGATCTGCCATTGTATTGTTGCGGGAAAAAAATCTCTCTTTCCACCCTCTAGTACTCTTTGAAATAGACTCCTTGTACCTGGGGAGCATAAAATGGTTAAACACTCTCTGGGAAGAAGGGGGATTCGAATCTATCAGAACTCGTTAAAAATAAAGATGAATTTCGTAATTGATACCTCATTGAAACTGCATTAAATCGAGATTTTAGCGATTCTGAAAATGATTGGAACTCTGATGGCCCTGCTCTATCTTGACTATTTGGAGAAGACTGATTAGGAGATCTCCTACAGAAAATAATAATTATATAATTGCAACGATATAAAGAAAAGAACTAAAAAATTCATGAACTAACCAGTAAGAACATACAAATCAGATAAAAGAACAAAAGATACCTATTGTTCGAATTATTTCCATGTTGAGTAGAAGCAAGAACACTCGATGCAGATGTGGAAGCAGAAACATGATCAGCTTGATCAGAAAGCAGTTGTGTATTTGGTTGTGAAGATTCTTCGGCCACAGTTGGAGGAGATGATGGGTTTCTAGTGGTAGGGGCTGCTTCTTCTCCTCTCTGAATAGAAGATGAAGACACAGGGGCAGATGGAGTTGAATTAGGATGAGTTGAGAACACTAAGAACTGCGGACGACCATGAGCTGATGATCTATTCCTATGGCCTTCCCGTCTAGCAATGTGGCGAGCTCGCCCCATTGCAGCAGCAGCAGCTAAGTGCTGGATTATACGTTCTTCAAGCTCAGCATCATTTGCACCCACTGGCAGCTGCATCAAAGGCAAAAATAAAAATTGATATCGCCTATAAAAATCAAACCTTTGTGTGATCTAAGGACCAAATAAAGCTTTCAAATAATATACGCAGAGTACAAACATGCTGTAACTCAAAATCTCCCAGAGTTGGATGATGAAATATGGTGGCATTTCTAGATGGATTAAAACTAAAGCTCCTTTCCCGCTCTACACCCTCAAGCAACTCCTGGCTGCCAAGGTGAGCAAAATCATTAAGTTGACTTGAACTCTGACGAGAAAGTGCCCCAAAAAAATTAATAATAATAATAAAATAAGGAAATAAAGCAGGATAGTAATAAGAACCTGGTGGGATCCTTCAAGCTGATAGGCTGCCAACACATTGGGCACTGGGAACTTCTCTGACACCTACAAGAATAAAACAAAATTATCTCACATCATATTCTCATCTATTCAAGCATTTTTCAACACCAAGACCCGCTATAACCTTTTGACCAGATTTCTAACCATAAAAGGAAAGTTCCTTGATAGCCTGAACTTAGACAAGAGTAATCAAAAGTATACCCAAGATACTTATGAATCTCATTAATAGCTAAAGGACTAGAAATAGATATGTTTATTGTTCACAATAATCACTTCCTTTTTTCCTTTTCTCCTATTAATTGAGTGTCATTCAGAATGAAGAAGATTTAGCTTGAAATTTGCGTAATGATTGAAGACAGAGTAGATTGAAAAATTTTGAGGCATAAACAATATTTAACTTGAGCAGTTATAATACAAGTGAAAGCATAAGTTAACTCATAAGTTGGTGATATATTTTAGTTTACTATATAGCTTACCATTTCTAGTTAATTAATGCTGGAAACCCTCATCAGAACCAATTTATCTACCAAACATGTGAAATATGTGAATAGTAAATTTTAAAATATCATATCTTCATGCAACCGAAGCTTCTAGTAGCAGAGACCCTAGGAGCTTCCTATCTCATTCAATCAATTTCACAACAGTGTGGTTACCAATTCACAAATGTCAAAGATTATAGTATTCTTCATTTTCCAAAGACATTATGAGTGTAATTTTTTTCTTTCATACCCTGAATTCTCTCGACCACCCCGTCATTCAACATCTTCTAAAATATAGGCTATATTCAAACCACAAAAGCTTGTTAAGCAAATCACATGTGGGATACATATATATCCCAAGTAAATGGCCCCAAGGAGATCTGCACCCTAGACCTCAATGATGGGGCCAAAGACTTTTTTTTTTTCCACAGGCCCAAGCCTTAAGGTTCACAAACTGAATTAAGAAAGAGAGATTTTATGGAAACCAATGCAGGCCTATGCGGGTTGACAAAAAACTAATCACAGATTTTCATCATTTTTAGAAATGTTATTGGACATTTACACTGGCATCTATTGCTTATGTCCTAACTATAGTCGACTGTTGAAAAAAGTAAATAAAAACATTCAGTTAACCAAACAAGAGTATAAATAATTAAATATGTGAGAGACAATGCACTACTATTATGTTTATAGCATGTTCCAAGCACGTGTTGACTAACTTCCAAGCAATGCAAAGATCCCTCGCCGAGGCAATCAGTGCCATTTGTTCATTCACATTGACAAATTAATTAAATAGGCTATAAGCTTGTAAAACTGTAGCTCACAATAAAATTTCTAGCCCTCATGGCTGGATATAGCAAGACTTAATTTATTAACTATTTATGCAAATTAAGAGCTCCTATATACAATTTCAAGATCTATTTTGTCATCAATGTTCCGCAATTGTATAAACTACAGCGCTGTAACATGAGAACTTCAACTCAAACTGTGCTTCTTACTATTCACTGATATCCTGAGTTCTACTAGCCAAGACGTTTGTTTGCCTTGGAATGGTAAATTCATTCAACTATAAAGGCACTCTTGCATCAGGTCAAGGTTATCTACCTTTACTACCCCAATCCCAAAATTTCTTTAGTCATAAAAAGTGGGAATTTTTCAAACCGAAATTAAAAGAAATATACCATTCAAGAATGCACTGAAGATGGAACTCATGCTTGCAACTAGTCACCTGCATACAAAACAGAACAGAGAACAGCTTCAATGGTATGTAAAATTACAGCTCGAAAGTAGAGATCATCAACACTGAAATTACACAGTACCGTTGAAGGATCACTCTCAGAAAAGGCTTCAAGGCATATGCTGCAAGCATCATCACAAGCATCCTGGATTCCCCCTTCGACAAAGGCCGCAGCAGAAGTCAAATGTGCCTCAGACTGCACATTTTCATCCATGACCTACAAACCCACATCACCAAACCACACACACTTTCAGATTCAAAACCAAAATTCTCAAAACTCACGTCACTCATTCACACAATCCCCACAGGAACAGTGAAACCCACAAATGTAAATACCACTTTGCTCAAAACCACACTCACAACCTAAACTTAACCAACACACACAAAAAAAAAAAACCACCTTGACAAAAAAATTTAAAAAATAAAAAATTTATTTCCACATCAAAACAGAAATTACTCATAAACAATACAAAAAATTAATTGATTGATTAATTAAAAGAAACAAAATTACCTGGAGTAGTGAAATAACAAAAATACTAGGAGGATCTTAACGAGTATTGAGGGTGTAGATGAAGACGGGGAAACCCTAGATGAGATTTTAGAGTGAAGAAGAAGAAGAAGAGGAGAGAAGACTTTGAGCCGGGCTGTGTCGTGTGTTGATGGAGGGGTGATGTGATGACTTTTTGGGCAGATGAGAGAGAGAGAGGATATGACTAAGCTGGGTCTTGGACTCGTTGTTGGATGGACACGTGGCAGAGTGTTGGTAATATCTTTTTGACGAGTCTTGTGAGCTCTTGGGCAGTTCAGTGCAGCGCAGCAACTACTGCAGTGTGTTTGTCCGTGTAGTTTAAGTCACTCACTCTTCTTCTTTCTCCTTGACATTTGGACATCCCACACTCGTTTCTTCCAAACATCATCCTATTTTGTGGGTGTTCCATGATTCAAACGGGAAAAAAAATATATTTCATTTTCATTTTTTTGGTAATTTTTTAATTTTCTTGACCATTACAAAAAAAAATTAAAAAATAGTTCAAATTAAATGGTTTATTACAAAAATAACCCAAAAATAAAAAATTTTCATGTCATTAACCTTCTAACGTGAAAATTATCTCATTACCCTTAATACAAAAAATAAAACAATAACTTCAAATATTGTACATATCTCCATATGTTCCTTCTGCAATTTTGTGCAAAACTCCTCCAAACCACTGTATTTTTGTCAAAATCCTAATGTCTTTATCATTTGTCGTGAGTAATCTTCAAGATCTGAGTCAAAATTAGGGATGGCAAAAGTCCAGTGCGGGTGCGGGTTTGGCCATTCCGCACCCGGACCGGACTAAAAAAAATTTCCCCGGACCCCGGAAAATCTCCGGATTTTTTCGGGTTTTTCCGGGTCCGGGTTTTTCCGGATTTTAGGATATTACATACCGCACCTGCACCGCACCCGAAAAAAAAAACCCGGATTTCCCCGGATTTTTTTTCATTTTTATCCTTACCCGGAAAAAACCCGGATTTTTTTATACTTTTTCCTATTTTTTCTTAATTTTTTTAAGAATTATACGGGTGCGGTGCGGGTACGGGGTTTATTGACAATACCGCACCCGGATTTTTTTTTAAAACAATCCCCGCACCCGGATTTAAAACCCGCAAAATTCGGGTTTTTTTCACCCGGATTTTTCGGGTAAAATCCGGGTACCCGGTAAACCCGGGTTTTTTTGCCAACCCTAGTCAAAATAGGTAAGACATCTCTTATACATAGACTTTTCTTGATTTTTCTCAAGCTTTTAACGTTTGTTGAAATATTTGCAATCTAAATACTCAGTATTAGCTTAGGAAATAGTGTAATGAGCTCGGGAGAAGTGTCCCTAGTATTTCGGTAACAAAAAAAAACAACGAAAACAAGAATTTCTTGAGAAAAATCTGGTATACTGAACGAGGAAGACGATCGCTTGACAAGCGATGGGCAATTATCAAACGTTGCATTGTGCTGTAGATGACACACTTGACGATGGCCGACATGATATGCTAAGCCTAGGTGCACAACGTCGTGCTTGTCTGTTTGTCTTGTGTCTAGGGGCGCAAAGTGTGACGAGCATTGTCGAGTTATCGAGTGTAGTTGTCGAGTGATTTTGTCAAGCCTCGTCAAGCATAATTGCAGAATTCCATTTTTCTAGACTTTTATGCAGTGTTTTAATGATATTTTGATTCAAGAATGAATTTTGACATTTCTTTTACATACAGGATAGAGACTTTGTGCATTTTGATGTTGTACAATGGTTCATGGAAGATGCAACAAAATAGAGGTTTATATACATGGATGGAAGGTCTAAGCCGTTGATAATTCCTAGGTACTACTTACAATGAGTTAGTTGAATGTTTAAGTTCAGAAATGGGTTGGGATTTGAGTAAAAAAACTATAAGTTTAACCATTCAATTCTCCACCATTGCCAACTCCTATTGAGACCGATAAAAATGTTTGTCCTTTCATATAACATAGTCCAGAGGACCAACTGTTATATACACCACTCATCGTCACACTTGAAGATAGGGACCAGCAAAGAACAATATCATGATATGATCCATTAATGAAAAGGCGGAGTTCTTCTTATCCCTCTTTGTTTTACTCGGCAAGTGTAAACAATCAATTAATTGATTCCACTCCTGTTTGTGCGTAACCACATCATAATGAAGAAGTTGGCCATGAGTTTCAACAATCTGCTGGGCATGCAGAGGAGCAATCAGTTGGTGTTGTAGGAGAACTTGGATTGAACCAATCATTGTCATTGAGGTTAATTCAACACCTTGATAGCTTTAGAAAATTTGAGAGCTTAGCTAATATCCAGAGTGATGGTGATGATAGGCTTGGCGATGATCGGGATGACAGTGGTAACGATGATGATGATGATGACGACGATGACAATGCCTATTGTGGTTTTGAATCTTATCATCACTTAAATGATGACTTATATGTCAATGATCATGATGAAATAATGTAAATGCTCAAAATGTAAATGAATGGTTGGTTGACAGTTTACATGACTGTAAAAATGGTCACACAGATTTGAACCAAGAGATGCCTTTTACCTTTCCTACTTATTTTTAATCTACCCCTCCTCCAACATCTGCAGGAACAAAAGGCAAATCCAAGGGCAAATTTTGTGGCAGATGATGCTGATATGGATCCTCCAACCGATGATAATCGGGCAAACACATTCAGGTAAATGCCTCCTATTATATATTCCCCATCAACAATTCATCATGACGATCAAACATCTTTTATAGTTAACAGAATTCATGTTATGGTTGGGTAGATTTTTAAAAGCAAAATCGAGTTTCACAAGAAGTTATCCAATTTGTCATCACGATGCAACTTTTAGTTTGAGGTGAAAAAGCCCAACTCAATAAGGTTTGAAGTTGTATATCATGCTAAAAATTGTAAGTGGCAGATTCGGGCAACCAAGGTGGCAGATTCCAATTTCTTTTAGGTATAGAGGTTTAATAACCAGCACACATGTTTGGGAGCTGGGCTTCACCCGAATCATAAACAAACAACTTCCACTATTATTAGGAAACACATAAAGACCAAATTCATTTAGGCATCGAGGATTTATCGGCCTAAGGACATTATGTCTGATGTTCAAGAAGCACTGGGTGTTACCATCACATACCACAAGGCATAAAAGGCAAAAAAAGCAACATTGGAGGAAATGCGTGGATCGCATGAGGAATCATTTACACTTCTCCCTCAGTATATATACATAGTTGAGAAAGTAAGCCCCGTGACAAGAACCGCTTTAGAAACTGACACTAATGATCACTTTAAGTACTTTTTCATTAGGTGGGGGCTTCTATTGTAGGGTTTGCAAATTGTATTAGGCTAGTTGTTACAGTTGATGAGTACCACCTGAAGGAAAAATATAGAGGAACCATGTTTTTAGCATCATTCATGGATGAAAATAAACAAATCTATCTATTGGCATTTGGAGTTGGTCATCCAGAAATCGACTAATCCTGTATTTGGTTCATGATACAACTGCATGATCAGGTAGTCTGTAATGTCCAAGATTTAGTGATCATTTCTCACCGCTATGCTAGTATTGAAAAAGTTTTTTCTGCTATTTTCCTCGGGGCACTTCATGGCATGTGCACATATCATCTAAAAGAAAACTTGAATGTAAGGTTCAGAGATAAGAGCTTATCAAGCATGTTCACCCAAGCTGCGAGGACCTACCATCATACTGATTTCAACTACCATATATGCACAATGGAATCATATATGTCCCCAACTGTGACCTTTTTTCGAGAGATAGGTTTTGAGAAATAGGCACGTGGATAGTTTCCTGGGCGACGTTATAACATAATGACAACCAATATTGTTGAATTAATGAACAATTACTTGAGACACGCCCGTTTCCTCCCTGTTACATTGTTAGCGAATTATTATCGAGCAAATCTTCAAAAATGGTTCTAACCATAAAGGGAAATATTTGCTACCTCATAATTATATCCCACTTCATGGGCTGACAAGTTGATGGAAGATCGTTTGAAAGATGGTGATAGGATTTGAGTAAGTAACATCTCTCTAATGATGTATGAGGTGTACGATAACGAACATGTCAATGTTATGGACATGCACGCCCAGACCTGCATGTGTAGGGTATTTGATCTTAACTAGTTGCCTTATGCACATGTATTAGCTGTTTGCAAGCATATGAGCTTACTCACGTGCCATGATTATAGTGCTCAGTGGTACACAAACAAACACAACATGCATATTTCTTACATGTTATACCAGTTGGGGTAAGTGAGGATTGGGTGGTTCCAAATGAGGTAAGTGGTAGAGTCGTCCTACCATCGATAATAAGAAGGCCAGCTAGAAGACCTAGGAGAAATTGAATCCCATCCCAAGGCAAGTCAAGCTCCTTACGAAGTTGCGACCATTGTAGGGGCCTCAGGTCATAATCGTCAATCGTGTCACAATCTGATCCTGCTTAACCTGTGTTGGTGCACAACATAATAACTGATGAGGTAGAGGCTACCATGTACAGATTTTCTTCAACAATATACTTAAATGTTGGTATTTTGTTGCATATTGTTTTAGTTGATGTGGGATTTGCAAGGCATGTAATAGGGTAATTTTGTTTTGTATCTAGCAAACCGTGTACTAATTTAAGTTATTGATGTTTGTAAAAGTGTGTTATTTTTTCTTTATAATTTATTCTTTCTTATAATAGTATGTGTTGCGCCTGTTTCGTCAATATAACATTTTATAATCTGTCTACTATAAATTTAGGAAGTTGTGGTAACCTTGGAGCAATTTATGAAACTAAGTCCACCTACTTTTCAGGGTACTACGGATCCTTTAGTTGTTGAGGCATGGCTGAAGCAAATAGAAAAGATATTCACTACCTTAGGATGCACGGGTAATTTAAGGGTTACGTTCATGTCTTTTGTCTTGGAGGGTGAGGCTAACCAATTGGTAGGAAGCCACTTCGCGATTGATGATTAACCGTATAGGAGAAGGTGCACAAATTACTTGGAAGATGTTTGTAGACTCCTTTAATGAGAAATATTTTTCTGATCGAGTTCGCCACAGGATGGAGGCAGAATTCCATCGTTTGACTCAAGGAAATAGATCAGTGGTTGAATATGAAGAACAATTTAACTCTCTATCTCGATTTGCGACCATACCAAGTGATGCTGCTAAAGCGAGATTGTTCTTTGAGGGCCTACGTCCAGCCTTTCAGTCTCAACTGGCAATCTTGAAACTGGACACATATGCAGAGATGGTAGACCGAGCTATGATTACTGAAAGGTACTTGGTGGAATCTCATGATGAGAGAGATGATTAGAACTGACAAAATTCCAAGAGTGATGGTAACATCTGGTCAGGCAGGGGGATACTAATAATTATCCTTCCCAAAGAAAGGATGGAGATAGATCTTCTTAAAACAGTACAACCTTTTGTGATCAGTGCAGCAATACACACCATGGGAATTGCTATCGGAACATTGGTGCTTGCTTTGGTTGCGGTCAGATGGGACACAGGATTAAGGATTGCCTAAAGAGGCGAGACTTTAACACTAATAATCAAGCAGAAGATAGTCAAGTAAAGAAGCCAAGGACTCAAAACAAAGGAAGTTAAGGTATGCATCAAATTTCGAGGATGAAATTTTGTTAAGGGGGAGAGAAATTTAACAACCGTAATTTTTTGATAGGGCTATATAAGTCATTATAGGAGTTAGTCAAGGATAATTATAACAATTATTAAAAAAAAAAGAGTTTTAAATTAGATATAAATTGAAAGAGATTAATAGTAGTTGAGTTTTATCTCTTTTGAAACACTTTCACCTTATCTAGTATATATAAACATTATTATGACATTACAATTAGGGTTTTAAATATAAAAGCAAGGTGGAGGCTTTGAAACTCAGAGAATTTCAAGTAAGATCATATTCTCTTTAGTTTGATACAATGACTATTTACTAGAAATTATTGTTGCCTAGATTTATACTAAGATTTTTGCAGAGATTTTAAGAACAGTTTAAGATTTTTGAATTTATTAAGAGCCTTAAAGATCGAGTTTTAGTCTAGTCTTTTTATATGTCATTATAAACATAAATAGGAAGGTGTAAAATTTTATTTCACAAAAAAAGATCAAGATTTCAATTTATTACAAATTTTTGAACTTTCTGTTGAAATCTTGAAAAATATTGTAGTTTCTTGATATTACAAATTTCAGAATTTTTCTTCATATGCTAGAGGAGTAAAAAATTTCTTAAATTTTATATGCTGCTTTTGGAAGATGACTATACGTTTCTGTAAATTTTTAGGATTTATCAACATGTAGAATAATTGTTATGAAATTTTAAATTTGAAACATCATAATCTGAAAATTTCAGACAGAATTTACTGGCAAAAAACAAAAATCATTTAAAAATAGTTTATGGTCATAAATTCCTTTGAAAAATTTTTAATTGAATATTTTATGTGTCTAGTTTTCCTCTGCAAAATTCTAGATTAATCAAATTAAGATATAAATTTCTAAAATTTTTGGAATCATCTCTATTCAGGAAATGAGACTTAGGGGGAACGGTTTGTTTAGAAAATTTTAAGAGAATTTTATAGCATATTTTAGGTGTTAAGTTTATAACTTTATCAAAATATTTTCTGGTTATGTCTTAGGACAATCATTGGATGAGTAGGAGCTAGGATATTTCTCTTTTTCGATTGATCAAGGTAATTAACATCATACATGTATTGTGATTAAACTGTAACGTGTTCTTAATGAATACCGTGATATGTTAGAAAATATTTTTCTGATATATTATATGAATTATTTTCTGTTTTAAAATATAAACTACGGAATTAGAGTTTTAACAAAGCTTTTAAATTGATTCTTAAAAAAAAAACCGTTTTCATTTTCAAAATCGTTTTAGTGAAAGGAACTTTTAACAAACTATTTTTACAAAACCAGAATATTTATTAATCCTTTTCTTGACTATTTTTTAGAAGCCCGATATTTTGACAAACTTATTATTATCTACGAAAAGTTATTAGTATATGTACTTTGAGTATCGTGTTATTTGCAATGGTTTTTGAATATTTTGACTCATTGTCCATAGTATTTGAATACTGTTATAAATTCTGAACCCAGCTGTGGTATTAGTGTGCACACGACTTTCTGGGCTATGTCACTAGGATTACAGGTGGCATATTTTTTGGCCGGGTCACCGAGATTACAAGTGACATATTGTCTGATTTCTGGGCCGAGTCATCGGGATTACGAGTGGCGCTATATGACATGAGTTGATAAATATTTTCTGATCTTTAATAATTGTGAATGATTTCTTTGATCTTAAATGTTACAAATGCTTATGACTCCATTTTTATTAAGATATGATTCTGGAACTGATGCATTAAGCTATGAATTATATAATGTTTTTTATAATTATTTTAAGATACTAAATGGTTGTGTATGATTTTACTTACTAAGTTGACGACTCACCCCTCGTCTCAAACATTATGCAGAGTAGTCTTGGAAGTTAGTAATTGGGCTTGCTGGTTGATGTCGAGGCTTTATTTCATTTTTGAAATTATGAAATAAGAAGATTTTTTTTATAATTACGTTTGGAACTTTAGATTGTTAGACTTTTTTTTGATTAGAGAGACATTAAATGTATTATTATGTTCACTTTTTCCTAATAAAAAGGATTATTGAAGTTTTTATTTAGAGATTTATTATTAATGATTTCCTAGTCCATTAGTAACAATTGTGTTTCGGTTTTGGGGCGTTACATAGAGGCTACCATATACAGATTTTCTTCAACACCATACTTAAATGTTGGTATTTTGTTGCATATTGTTTTAGTTGATGTGGGATTTGCAAAGCTTGTAATAGGGTAATTTTGTTTTGTATCTAGCAAACCGTGTACTAATTTAAGTTATTGGTGTATGTAAAAGTATGTTATTTTTTCTTTATAATTTATTCTTTATTATAATAGTATGTGTTGCACCTGTTTCGTCAATATAACATTTTATAATCTGTCTACTATAAATTTGCATTTGCGTTGTATTAAACTGTTAACCAATGAATCATATATACAAAATATATAAAGTCTAACATGTCCTAACCCTAAATATGTACAATCCAATATAAAACAAAGTGATCACACATCTTGAGGATCGAGAGCTAGGGATGTGATAAGAATACCCACGGCAGATGCAGCATCTGATGTTGGGACAGTCAGAGCGATGTCTACGGTGCAACGAATATGTACCTGATGACTCTAATAGTGTATGGTCATCCTACGCCGTATTATCTCTTCTGTGAAGACTCGTATGTTTGCCAATGGAACACCATCTACAAGGTAATCCATGAATAAGAGATAGTAAACTCCACAGGCTCTTCCTCCGACATCTTGTTGAGGGACCTCAGTAATATCCTCCACACGCTCAATGTTAAAAACGTCAGTAGGGAAGTCTACATCACCAAAAGCACCTTGTGAAATGACACGTGACAGTATATGTGTCAAGCAATGACAACATTCTTTTATCATGTCGAATGAGATGCGGCGATTCAAGTCCACACGTGCCACCACCCAATGCTCATTGTCAACATTAATAGGAACATACAACTACAAAGATAAGAAACAAAGCTCTGTTAGCTTAAACCTAAGCATAGGTAATATTGCATTTCATAAGAATTTTCAATAACAATGAATTACCCATTCAAGATCCTCCTTAGAGCGACCATTGAGCGGACTCTCTCCATCGACATATTAAACAACCTTGAGCTCGTTATCCCAATCAATGTCATCCAGTGCAGTTTTATAATGTTATCAAAACCTTTTCGCCGTTAACTGAGTCATTACTAATAGCGTTAGCATAATATAGATTGCAGAAATACTCATAAGAAACATAAACAGAAAGAGAAATGTTATCCATAATGTAGCATCCAAGAAGGTCAATTTCTCGACCACATCCAAGCCCAAATCCACTTCCTTACATCGTAATGTCCAGAAGTAAACATTGATGTATTGCATTGTGAGAAATCGTTAGCATAATATATAAAGAAGAAAATTAAAGAATTAGATGGGGAATTACACAAACCTCAGAGGCAAGCCATTCCATCATTGTTATCAAAATCCTAAAGAACTCCTTATCCACGTCAAACACCCTAAGGACAACAAAACCTGAACCCTTCTACATCCAGTTGTTGAATGACTCCGCGTCAACGTCCAGAATAGGAGCAAGTGGGTCAAACAATGGTCGACAAGACTGGACAACCGTGGTAGGTTGAGAGGCAGCATGGGTTTGAACAACGTGGTTGGTGGAGAGGTAGTGTTGCCCGTCGAAACTAAAGGTATATAGGCCTTTGTATGAGCCTGCATCATAACCTTTGCTCTCTTTCTTCCTAGGGGGTTGACGAACGGGCTCCGGTTATGCTTAGCCGGGAAAAATCGTCAACCTCGTCGGAAGACAAAATCTAAAAGGGCTCCCTCTAGGACCCAGACACTCTACTGCGACATTTCAACCTCAAGTTCGTCCTCCTCTGGAATTGGTTCATGATCCTCGCTATCCTTATCCTAAACAAGACAAAAAAACCAAAAATCCAATTCTGTTAACCGTATTTGACCATGATTCTTTATAAGATAATATAAACATTTAAATGACGGATCAAAAGGTACAATATCATGTTCGTATAGCCAAAGTGACCTCCCAATAATGTCACTTCCTCTTGAAGTAGTTTACTCTTCTCTCGTATTAACATGTTCTCCTCCTAGACTAATTTGACCTCCTCTCGGATGATAGTGGTCTTGAATTCATCCTCAGACGTTGTTCATTTAACAAATCTCAAATGTTAGTATTAAAAAAAAAAACAATTTATTTAGACTTACGTGGATAAAATAAAGACATTTTCCTGCTCGAAGTGCACTCTTGAGTGACAAGTAGGTGACCAATGGAAACTGGTGGAGTAGGCCTAGCGGGCAGAGAAGGCTTCTAAGTTGGAGGTGACCCATTCGGCAGTGTTCAAACTGTAGAAGGGGATAATAAAACAGTGTCTTCAAAATGGGGCATAACTTCAATAAAAGGTCTGGATGTTGTATCTACCAACGGTATACTAGATCCCCCCTTATTTGGCTGAGAGGGTATCGGTCCCTCTGGGTCATCCTAACGCAAAACAGGTGGTCGTCCCTGCTAGATCTCCTCAACCTGGTCTTTTGCGTATAAAGGAGCATCCTCAGTCAATGCCCACAGAACATGTCGACCCTTACACTTCCCAACCATCTGCTCCAAGGTAGGTAACTAGTCAGTAATGACCTCAGCTTCTGTCGGCTCCAATATCACAAGTGGTCGTGCCGATGATGAATTCAAATATATTAGATCATCGCATTTAATAATTATTGGTTTTTGCAAAATAACGGGTTTAAGACTTACCACCCTCCTAATGTATAAACAATCCTGCTCCAAAACCTCTTCACCAGGACCTTTGTGTTATGCCACTTAGGCAGCCGATGAATCCTGCTAGCAAATGCCTCACTAAGAATGCAATATGTTGACCCAACATATAACACAGCCTCATACAACCAAGTCTGTCAACAAAAAATCAAGATTTATTGCAAATTTTTTTATAATTAATCGGCAATAAGATGTTTAAATATTAATGCAAACTAAAATTCAAAGTATTCGAATAACGTAAATGTAACCTCCTAAGTTATACTTATCCACCTCATGCGTCTCTTTCTCTACCTTCCTTGCTCTATACTTCACTAACCTCCTAGGCAGAGCTTTCTTCATGTCACGGATGGTCATTTTGTAAGACTCAATGCCCCATAGATATTCATTGAATCTGTCCAATATGTCCACAAAGATCAACCACTTAACGGAAACAAACCAACACCTATCCCGTACGAGGAAAAAACTCTCAAGAACATAATACAAGGCTAGCTTCATCACATCTTCATCTGGGATTGGAGAAATTTTTAATTTATTCAACTTCTCATAAAATAGCTTCAATGGAATTTGCTGCAACCTAAAATACTCATCTTGTAATCTACACTTGCCATGATTATCAGGAGTGCTATACAAATTCGAAGTTCAAATCGGTCACAATACCAAACTCATACGTTGAAAAACGTATTACCCTCCATATATTGAACAAAGATATGAATCGTTAGAAAAAATGTAGGATGATAACATTTTTTATGACATTTTTTAAAATACACAAGCATATGAATGATAACTTGTATCAAAAACCATATCTCATCACCGAACCAATGAGTCTCTATCTCTTTTAATCGCACATGGTGAACCAATCGTGATGAAAAGGTAAGAGTGCGAATGTCTAACATGTGCTTGAAACATGGGCTCCTAAACATCTCTTTCTATTGATCATGCAACTTATCTCAAACCCACTATATGCACTCTAAACTAGCCAAATTTGTTATTACTGCATGGTATTGGTCGTCATATGGAGTTTTAAGGTTGAACGTAAGCCCGTGAGCATTTGCCATATAGACCTTCAAAAAACAAAACAAAACAACTTTTCTTCAACCAAAATACACCACCAAAAAGGACAAAAAACACTAAACTGCAAATATGCTCAACAAAGCTCGACAGACTTAAGTTTGTCAAGTGTTCGACAAAAGCTGTATGTCGGATACTGGAAAATGACAACTAACTGTGCAATCCGATAACATTTACCGAGTATGAGACGCATTTGTCAGTTTGCATAATCCGACATCCAACTTTTGTTGGTTGGCTTAGATATTGAGTGTCGAGCTTTGTCTCAGTGTCAATTTTCTATAAAGGTGTCAAGCTTGACACTAGACAAAATAATCCGACATACAGCTGTTGTCGATTTATTATGTCTAGCGTCAAGCTAGAGACCTTTGTAGGAAACCAACACTCAAGACGAAGCTCAACAGTCGACTTAAGTCGCTTCACAAATAGATGAACCCTAGTGAGTGTTAGATTAAAAAAGGAAGTCAAGCTCGACACTAGACATCATAAACTGACAACAATTGCATGTTGGTGTACGATGTCTAGTGTCAAGCTATAGATATTTTCATATAGGAAACTGGCAATAAGATAACGCTCGACACTTGACTCGCATCACTCGATGCTCGACGTCACTTCATCTTTGTGTCAAGCGATGCAAGTCGAGTGTTGAGCATCGTCTTCAACCTCGCATCGTCGACCCATAGAACTCTATTTTTTGCCCACAACAGCTTTAAATCATTCATCAATATAGTATATTAACGTAAATTACACCATTTATAACTCCATTCAACATACAAATCATTCCACAAACAAATCTAAATCCCTAGAAAATCAAATTTAAATTTTGAAATTTTCAAATGCAAAAATAGGGTTCAATAACTGTCCATAATCCATTCACAGCATATAAACTACATAGATTGCACTTAGAATTGAAAAAATTACATAAAACTGAAACTAAAACCAAGGACAAAGCACTTACCAGTTTAGGTTTTGGGTTTTGTCTCCTTCTCTCGACAATGCAAGCCGTCTCTGTCCTTCTCCTCGTTGCCCTTCTTGAATCCAAATTTTTTATTTTGTATTTTCGGTTTGTAAATGCCAATTTGTGATGTGAATGCTCATATAACAGTTGTAGATGCTTGCTTTCGATGGCAGTGGAAGGTTACCCAATACGTACCTAGAGTTAGTGGCAAGTGCAAGGAGGGAAAGGGAGGATAGAAGCCTAGATTTGATTAATTAAAATATTAAGGGCAATGATGTAATTTCGACGTCAAAAGGTCCAAATTTTTAACAGACCCTTAATTTGTGCCATTTTTTGAATTTTTCCTTACAAAAACAATGAACTATTACTACCTAATCATTTAATTCAATAAAAAAGCTTGTGTATCAAGTTTTTCATACTAATTGAAAGTTCTAAAAAAGCGTGGGAATAAAAAAAAAGACTAAATAAAAGTGTAGGTGAATGAAATCAAATTATTGTTCAAATTTTCAGATTGGACAAGAAAATTTTAATCAATTTAAGGATATTTCGATAATTTAATTAAATTTATATTTCAAAAAAAAAAGGGCCAGGTGATAATAGTTAGGAAGGTGAACAAAATTTCCAAAACACTAAGTGAGAGCCTTGATTTTTTTGTTAAAAGCTATAAAGGTGAGATCATTATTAACCCTTTGTTATTATTTATTTAAGTTATAAATTGAAAATGTTTATGAATAATTAAACTAAAGTTCAAAATTTTATTGTTTGATGAGATTTTTTTGCTATGCAAGTGCAATATTTTGATATTATGTCTACATACTTGGAATATATAATTTTGGAGGTTCTCTTGTAATCCCAATAGTTTTAGAAAATCCCTATTTCGGAATTTTCTATTCTGCCATTTCAATAATGTTTGAAATCTTTAAAAATTGTTGAACACAATCCTCTTTGAAGTTTAATGAAATCAACAAGAGATATAAGGATAATTTTACACAAAACTTAAAGGGGCACAATTTATGGAATGGATGATTATCTTATCATTTATTATAATTTATTTACTTGTTAATTTTTGTCTATCTTATAACATTAATCTACCATGGCAAATTGTATGAAATTGTTATTTTTATTAAAAAATGATAGAAAACTCTTTTAGGGTTAAATGATTAGTGTTAGTACTTCAATTTAAAATGAAACAAAAATTTTGGAAATTGAGATTATCCAAGCATAAAAGAGAAAATTCATATTTTCACATGAAAACAGACTATAAATTAATGGCAAGGACAGGTGTTTGGCATTTTCCCAAATCCTTTGGAGAATTTTAATTTAATGAAACTTCAAGGTAGTTTCTGGCATTCTTTTATCCATCATGTAAAGTTATATTAATTGCATTAAGAATGTAGAAAATTTCAGCCCATTGCACTAAACCTTGTGGAGAATTAAATTTGTAGCTTCAACGTGGTGGTTACTATATTTTACCCTTCAAATAAAATTGGACTAATTGCCCTAATCTCACTTTACTTTAGGAAACGTACAATCTCCCCCAAATATTTCAAAAATAATACTTTTCCCTCTCAGTCATAAAATAGTTAACAAGTGATTATTTAATTAATATTATAGTTTAGGTATGATTACTGAGAAATACGGAAAGTAGTCCAGTTTAGAGGTTGTTATGAGTTTAGTCAAATCATAATTTTATGAATAATAAGGCACTTAAACCAACATATACAGCATGCAATCTAATGATATATCATATATGTTAGATTGTCGAGCTACTTGCATGTGTTGATTCGAAGTACTCTAATTATTTTAGAAATATAATACATGTGCAATCACTCCATATATAAAACATAAACTTTACAAATATTACTCAATGAATCATGTTGTATGGCATAGATTGTATATGGAGTATTAACTTTTTATTATAATTTAATTATTACCTAACGGATGTTTAATACCAAGTGATATATACAAAAATTTTTTCACATCAACAAACATTATAAATCATGCAACAACTGAACATCTTGCCATAACATTTAAACTAGCGTCTGACCAACTAAACAAATTTTACAAAACAACTAAACACTTGGTAGAATCTCTAAAAAGAAACACCTAACCAATGCAACCAACTTGACATTTAGCTCATGAATTTAAAAAAAAAATTAAAATTCAAAATAGCCCATCAACTTGGCTATTTTTAACCCTTCCCTTGTTATTTAATTAAGTCCTTAATAAACAAACATGAAAGTAGGGGTGGTATTTTGTGTCACGCGTGTCGACTCATTTAATTATTGATGTCGAGATATGAAATACGGATTTGACATAGTTATTAAATGTGTTACCCATGTGTTGTAATTGTATCATACTTAATTCATATAATTTATTTAATTGTTTAACTTAATTATGCATAATATATCATATTCTATATATTTCTATCAATTAAAATTAATTTTAGAATATAAATAATTATTAGTATAAAAAAATTATTAAAATCATTATATTTCTATAATGTTAATATTTACTTTCTAATATAAATTTTTCAGTTTTATAATATTTATGTTGTAAGTAGATAAAAATTAATATCATTAAATAAGCTTATATGTTAAGGATTGATAAGATATGTTTAACTATTTGTGTTACTAAATGACTTGGCTTGTTGAATACCCTTAACACCGAACCGATTGACCTTAACACAAATCCGATTGACCCATTTATTAATCATGTATCATGTGTGTGTCATATTCGTATCATGTGTGCGTGCTGTGAACCAAATTGCCACCCCCACATGAAAGGAGATAAAGTTGATATTTATACTAGGGATGCAACATATTAACCAATAAATTTAAGCACTAACTTCAGCCTCCTCCTTCCATTAGAGTTGGAATTTGTATATAACTTCCAATGGTGTCATTCTCCTTCCAATAGAACTTGGATTTTTATAAACCTTTCCCATCTCATCCAAACAAGGAGTTCTTAACAAATCTCATATGACTTTTTCTTTCCTTTAAATGCCCCTAAAAAATCTTGTTATTTACATCCAAAACCAAACAAAACCCTAAACCGTACTGCTCCAACACGAGAGATCATGAATAATCTTCAAGACTTGCCGCGTCCAATCTCAGTCCAGATCACCGCCAAACAAGTCCTCTGCGATATAGAGCTTCAAAGGGAGCTACAAGAGAGGGTCATCCGACAGCGGTGGTGGCCGACTCAAACGATCAACGATTCTAATGAACCAGCCGCCTATTGTTCAAGAAAATGCAAGGAGTTCGAAGACGAAACACACACTCACAGACTAGACTCAAGTGTTTGGATAAGGCAAGCATGATGGGAGGACTCTCAGAAGGATCCCCACCGCGCCCAGAGCGTGTGGGAACGCGCAGTCCAACATATTAATTGGAGCTCCTGCTTCTGGTCGAACTAGCGCATTCGGGGCAGCTCTGGAACAAGTGCCCCGAGATGGAGGAGAAGGTGGCAGGTAACATTGCCAAAGCAAGAGAGGTATTCAAGCAGCAGATGAACTGGGTCCCGGGGGAGGAAGGATAGGCATCGCATATCAAGTTAGAGCTACAACAAGGTGAAGTTGATCGAGTGAGACAGATCTTTGAACGCTACGTTGAGTACCACCCGAAGGAATGGATATCGTGGATTAGGTACACTTTGTCTGAGTTGGAAAACGGAGAAAAGAACGTATGAGGAGTGTGATTAACCGAGCGACGACGAATTAAGCTTCCAGAGGCTGACGGCCATGGCAAGCTCCTTATTGATTTTGCGAAGTTGTGCATGTGAAATACCCCCCTGCACTGGACATCTCTCGTCATTGATAGGTGACTCGTCCGATTCATATTATTATTATTATTTCCTAGCAATCAATCCTATTTTTAGTACTATTTTAATCATTCTTAAATTCATCACAGTTGGACAAAATATGACTACTTTGTTTTAATAGCATATATATATGCCTACTTTTTTTTAACTGTTTGAAATAGTTATAAAATGGGTTTATTAGATAAAATTTTTAGAATAGTTGCTCTTCAAGTTTTAAGAGCGATTTAGTTAAGTTGATCGATTATTTTAATGTAATTATATGCTGTTATTTTGTTGATTATTTATTAGGATGTTTTTGATACTATGGAAAAGTAGGGATTGGAGCAACTTATCAAAATATTTAGAGGTGAGCGGCATTTTCATTAATATTATACTATAGTGTTTTGTGTATGAATGATTTTAAGAATTTTTTTTAATGATGGAGTAAATTTTCAAATTAATAAGCCTTTAGTAGTGAAGATGTTTTTCTAAAATTCATAAGCTAATATATTTCTCTCTTTAATTTTGGTCAAAGGCAATAACAAACTTAGAATGATACGTATCATATTCTTTTAACCATTTTTTTAATGGGTAAAATATCTATGCATCCTCTTTACTTTGTTCAAAATATTTCACTCTACCCCTCTTGTTATAGAATTAGCCATTATGTTGATACCCTTGCCATTAGTAATATTACTAATATTTGATAATATTCTATGTATTTTTTACTTATAAATAATATTTGATGTACAGTATATACTTTTTTATATGTAAAATATCATTTAGAGTTATTATATAAGAAGAGTGGTTAGATTATTTTAGCAAATTATAGAGGGGTGTGTGTATATTTGCCAAAAATACTTCTAAATTTTTTTCTGTAAAATATCTTTGATTTTTAAGCATTTTATTACTTGTAACATAATTGTTTTTAGGAAGTTTTATGCGAAGTTTTTACTAAATGAAGTAGTATGGACATGCTTGGTACCCGACGTTGTATAGTATAGTATTGTATTGTATTGTATTATATAGTATTGCATTGTATAGTACTAAAAATAATGTTACGTCAAAATTATATAGTGTTTGGTATACTCATGTATTGTATTAATTTGTACAAAAAAGTAAGAATTTTTTTTCAAAAAAGATATACAAAATATAAATATATTTTTAGTTTATTTATAATATTAGTAATTTAGTAATTTATCGAATAGTTACAAATTGTTGAAAAAATTACTTGGGGTCCAATGCCCCCACTGTACCTATTAGACAATTCGAGTTTGTGGTGGCATGCTAGGTGTCAATAAGTCCAACGGGGGCAGTGGATCTCGAGTGTCACCCAGTGGGAGCGGTGACTCCCTTCATCCTTTCTTTATTTTTAGAAAATAAATTTTAAAAAAATTTGATTTTATAATTTATCTATTAAATATATCTTTATTTATTTTTAAAATTTTAAAAACTAAAGGGTATTGTTAGATATATAGAATTTTATAGGGATAATTTTGATATTTTTTATTAGTGCTATACAATGTAATATTAATGTCATGGATTAGCTCTACATAATTTAATACAATGTTGATACATCTAAGGGTTGTACTTTGTATTAATTAATACTTTACTAAATTAGCACCAAACATATGTATTATACTATTTAATACAATATAGCAAAATATTACTATACAGTGTTGCGCACCAAACATACCCTATATGTGTTCTTTAAAGTTTATGGATTGGTTACCTTTATAAATTAGGACGTTTTTGAGCATGCATGGCTGGTCTCCTCCAAAACGCATTAATGCATTAGGCAATGAAATATATAGTCCAACCTTCATCTGAGTGGACGTGGAGGAATATAACGTTACCAATTGATATCCAAAGGTATGCTATTTTTTGTGTTATAGATGCTAACCAGTTCTGTTTGATTTGCACATGCATGTATAGTTGCTAAGGAGGCTTGGGACATTCTTCAAATATGAAATCAATAAAAGTATGGGAAAGTACAAAAATTGTGAAGCAATCTAAACTTCTCCTGCTTACTTCTAAGTTTGATAATTTAATTCATGAAGATAGTTGTAGCACAGTTTTATGCTAAAATATATGAAATAATTAATACATCTTCGTCACTAGGAAAGAGATATTCAAACTTTAAGATTGTAAGAAAGATATTAACATCTTTACCTAGCATGTTTGGGAGTCCGGACTGAACTGGACTGGACTGAGATTGGGATTTGAATTGGGATTGGACTAGATTGGACTGGATTAGATATAGTGCTATGTTATATTTGGTGTAGTATGGAACTGAACTATATTAGTGTATTATAAACTTTTAAAACATCTATTTTTAAATATAAACTAATTTAATTTTATTCAAGTTTAATTTATTATTACATCATATTTATAGTTAATTAAATATTTAAATATATTTAAAATGTACATTTATTTAAAAATTATTAAATATCACTATTTTATGAAAAAGTAAGATTTTAATATTATTTAATATGAATTTAATAATATTATATTTTTGTTTATTATTTATTATATTTCAACTATAATATTATGAATTATAAAAAAATAAAAATTTGTAATATAATGGAAAATAAAATATTTACAATAAAAAATATTTTTATTACATCATAATTAAATATTTAACTATAGTTAAAATTATATTTATTTGAAAATTATTAAATATTACTCTTTTATGTAAAAGTAGGTATTTTTAATGTCATTTATTATGAATTTAATAAGATTTTATTTTTATTTACATTTTATTTTTATTTATTGTTATATTATATTTTAATTATAATTTTATGAATTATTATAAAAATAAAAATTGTATTATAATGGAAAATAAAATATTTATAAAAAAATGTTGTAACATCATTATTAAATATTTAAATATTGTTATAAATTATATTTATTTAAAAAATTATTAAATGTTACTATTTTATGGAAAAGTAAGTATTTTAAATATCATTTAATAATATTTCATTTTTATTTATTATTATATTATATTTTTATTATAATATTATGGAAAATAAAATATTTATAATAAAAATTTTATTTATTAAATCACAATTAAATATTTAAATATAGCTAAAATTTTTATTTATCAAAAAGTTGTTAAATATTACCCTTTTTTTAAGAATTAAGTATTTTTAATATTATTTAATATTATTTAAAATAATTTTAATAATTTTTATTTATTATTATATTATATTTTAATTATAATATTATAAATTATAATAAAAATAAAAAAATTATAAAAGCTTAGGACTATTGAATCCTATGGTTTCACATGGGACTAGTTGTCCTATCAGATTGATACTATTGGGACTAATAATAGTCCAGTCCCAATCTCTTCTCAAAACGCCAAATAAAGGATTGGACAATTAATCCCAAAACATAGTCCAATCCAGGCTTTGTCCTCCTTCCCAAACGCGCCCAAAAGGTTTAAGGCAAAAGTAACTATCTTAGAAGGAAGCAAAGATGTTTAACACATAAGAGTTGATGAGTTAATATATAGGTTACTATGAACTGTTGAAATAAATATGAAAAAAGAGAAGATTATTGTCTTCAATAGTCAACCAAATGATAATGAGAATAAAACTGAGTTGAAAAATGTGAAAAATGAATCGTCTATTTGGCAAGAAATTAACTATGCCAAATTTCTAAGAAATAACTTTATAACGAAAATTAAGGGAAGGAAGTACAGTTCTAGGAAGAATAGAGAGGTCAAGTACAGTTCTAGGAAGAATAGAGAGGTCCATCCAACTTAAGAAATTTCCAAATATTTTTTACGTTGACAGGCATATGGCTAGCTGCTCTCAAAGTTGCGCATGTAAAATACCATAATTACGAGACATCTCATGATAGGTTACTCTTTTGATTTATAGTATATTGACTTTAGTTCCGTTATTTGCTTTTTTTCTCACTTTTTAACACATGTTAAAAGTTTATAAATATCGTTGTAGTCTAGAGAATAGAAGTTAATATATATGTTGATGACTTAAAGTTTTACATATGTTTAATTTGAAGGAAGCGCAAAGTAAGTTCTACGTATGTATGCCTCTACTGGGGTATAAAAACTCTATGTTTCTCACCAACCACTTCTCTCTCTCTCTCTCTCTCTCACGTTCAGACCATAAAAGCAACAAACCTCATATCCCCCATCTTCAAAACCCAAACAGTCTCTCAAATCCCTTATATCAAAACCTGTAAAAGACTTCTCCCTTAAAAAAATTTCCCTCTTTGAGCCTAGCTAGATTTCTTCAGATTTCGCACTGATTCATTAATAATTTGTATCAAGATATTTTTTTTGTTTGGTAAATTTTTTAAAATATTTTCTTCTGTACTGGTTAGCCTTAATATTTGTGCTTCAGTTTATTTATTTATTTTAAATAATGTTATGGCCATAATAATATTGGGCCTAATTGTCTCTAACACAGTAAGCCCATTACTGTGGTCCATTATCTGGGCCCATTATCTGGACCCATTATCTGGGTCCCACAATGACCCAACCCAGCTCAATTATTTATGATACGGTAAGCCCATTACCGTATCCCACTATCTGGGCCCATTACAGTAAGCCAATTACTGTATCCCATTATCTGGGCCCATTATAGTAAGCCCATTACTGTATCCCATTAGCTGGGCCTATTACAGTAAGCCCATTACTGTATCTTACTATCCGGGCCCATACGGTAAGCCCATTACCGTATCCCATTACATGGGCCCATTACAATAAGCCCATTACTATAGTCCATCGTCTGGGCCTATTATCTGGGTTCCACAATGGCCCATTCCGACTCCTATATAAACCCTCCGGAACGTTGCTCAAGGTAAGTTGACAAATGCACATTTTTCTGAACTTATTATCTCTCTACAATTCCTCTATTTTTGAGAGCTTCTCTCTCTAGGAATTTCTCTCAGAAAATTCCGGAGTGCCGGATACTGACTTGAGCGTCGGAGGGTCACCGCCGGCACCACCGCCGGAACCCCTGACCGTTTTTCTGTGCTCGCAGGACCGGACCCGTCGCACGACCCGAGCTCCGACCCGCTCCCCCGGCCGTCCGGAAACCGTGCATCAACAGTTGGCGCCGTCTGTGGGAAACGACAATTCAAGCCTCTTTAGTTGTTGCTCCTACCAAAACATATTCAAACACATCATGAGCCACGAATCCCAACACTCAACCTCCCTAGAGGTTGACGAAGAAATCGAGGTCGAAGCACCTCCCCGACGCCGAAGGGTAGTTGATACAGGGAGGGCATTAGTGATATCCTCTGGGGTGGGGCCTAACCTCAGGCAACCCCGGCTTCCACTTAGAAGACCGAAGAAGAGCAAGGCGAATCGGTTAAGTACCATGGAACACACCATGCGGAATTTCAGTGAACAGATGAATCGTATGGTGACTGTGTTCAACCAAGCATTTGGGCAAAATGCCCAGCCGGCTGCAAACATTGCTGGGAATAACCCAATGAGTGCCTTAGTAGTACCACATGTCCAGACGGATGTTGGTGGACATCCTGATTTAATCGCCCAGACTACTGGATTACCTCGCCATCAGGTTATTCAACCAAATCTTCACCATCCTATTGCTCTCCATGCTGAATGTTCACCCCACTCAGCAGCTCGTTTCACCATCCGCTGTTCTCTAGCCCGGATATATGCCACTGGTAAGGAACTGATGTTAGGAGGACATCGCACCATCAGCCCTATCACTATAGTGATCACCCATATCAATCAATTGGTAAGGGTTTTTTGGAAGTCCGGGACGCACCCCATTTGCGTCCTTGATGGCTAACACCTCGAACCACCTCGTCGGATGCCATGCTCCATGTCGCTGCATTGTTGCGTGTTGCCCGTGCGCGCGCTTACTCCCCCTCGATTTAAAAAACAAAGTTTCAAGAAATTGTTAAAACACCCTCGTAATTGTTTGAATTTCTTCGGAGGAGTCCCTGCAAAATAACGTAACCTACACGCCGCATGCAGCGCCTCGCATGCTTCCCCCTGCGCGCCCAGCGCCGAGCATGCTTTCCTCCTGTGCGCCTAGCGCATTGCATGCTTCCCCTTGCGCGCCCAGCGCATTGCATGCTTCCTCTTGCGCGCCCAGCGCTAGCATGCTTTTCTCCTGCGCGCCCAGCGCATAGCATGTTTTCCTCCGGTGCGCCCAGCGCCGAGCATGCTTTCCTCCTGCGCGCCCAGCGCCTAGCATGCTTTCCTCTTGCGCGCCCAGCGCATTGCATGCTTTCCTCATGCTTTCCTCTTGCGCGCAGCGCATAGCATGCTTCCTCTTGCGCGCCCAGCGCATTGCGCGCCCATGCATGCTTTCCTCTTGCGCGCCCAGCGCATTGCATGCTTTCCTCTTGCGCGCCCAGCGCCTAGCATGCTTTCCTCTTGCAGCGCATTGCATGCTTCCTCTTGCGCGCCCAGCGCATTGCATGCTTCCCCTTGCGCGCCCAGTGCTAGCATGCTTTCCTCTTGCGCGCCCAGCGCATTGCATGCTTCCTCTTGCGCGCCCAGCGCATTGCATGCTTTTGCGCGCCCAGCGCTAGCATGCTTTCCTCCCGCGCGCCCAGCGCATAGCATGCTTTCCTCCTGCGCGCCCAGCGCATTGCATGCTTCCTCTTGCGCGCCCAGCGCATTGCATGCTTCCCCTTGCGCGCCCAGCGCTAGCATGCTTTCCTCCTGCGCGCCCAGCGCCTGGCATGCCTTCCTCTTGCGCGCCCAGCGCCTTGCATGCTTTCCTCTTGCGCGCCCAGCGCCTAGCATGCTTTCCTCTTGCGCGCCCAGCGCCTCGCATGCCCTTCCCCTGCGATCAGCGCCTAGCATGCCTTCCCCTGCGCGCCCAGCGCCTAGCATGCTTTCACCCTTGCGCGCCCAGCGCCTTGAATGTTTTTCCATAGCGCGCCCTGCGCTCACTTGCTTCTCCCCTATGCGATAAAATGAAAAGAGTAAAAAGAATACAATCAGCCCCAAGATTGTGTGCTGGAAACACTCACAATGACACTCACACTAGCTACTCCGTTTGCTAAGTGTTTTCCCCTTGTGTCACTCTCTACCCCTGTAGAGTTCTACCTGGAGACCTCCCCCTGGAAGGTCTACCTACTTCCAGCCCACCATCTTGGTACATATATATAGCCAACCAACAACCCTGGTTGCTAGGTTCCGTGTAGTTGACATCCCCAACTACTAGGCTAGGTGGCGCGCTCCTACACTGCCACATAATCCTCCACTCCCCCGCAAGTGGAGATCATGGGAGTTAACTACCCGTAACTCCCCACTTCCTCTCATGGGTATAACCACCCATGGTTAAAGGTCATGGCATGGAATTAACTCCGCCGAGTAACTTCCCACTCCGGAAGTAACCACCTCGAGTCACTTCCCACTTCCCTCATGAGCATAACTACCCATGAGTGGGATGGAGGCATGGAATATGGGAATTAACTTCCCACTGTCATTCCTGTTCTCAAGGACATGGTTGAACCCTCTCAACCACTAAGTTAGTGGGGAAGTTACATTTCCAAAACCTTAGGAAGCAACTTTCACCCCACTATTTCCTTATTTTTAGGAACCACAATCCTCTTGGATATGTGCCATATTTTAAGCCCACTAACACGCCCATATGCATCATGAATCGCTGCTGTGCGCCGTGTCGCCCGATGCCATGCGCCATGTCACCACTTTGTGGTGCGCTACCAATGCGCATGCTTGCTACCCCGCAAGCGTCCCAGCCCGCATGCGTGCATGTGCTAGTGTCCATGCGCTACGTTGCCCCCAACATGCGCGTAGCATCGTTGTGTCGCGCCCAACTCCCGTGTGCACTCCACACATCATGCTCACCACCCGTACGTGCATGTTATCTCACTATGCCACGCCCATCACATGTGCGTGCAAGTGCGTGCCATACTACGCTCGCTACCAATGCATGCGTATTATTTCGTTGCGCTACACATCCCCCTGTGTCAGCGTTCACATTGCCTTGCGCTTCCCCTCGCGCATCAATGACGCCATGCAACGTCTCCACACCTTGCTTAAGCACTCACCCATATGCTTCTCGTGGGCATGCACCCTTGCAGCCCCCTCCAAGCCATGGCGTAACGCAAGGCATGTTATGCCAGCCATGTGCGAAGATCAAGGGTGTAACAGTCAGCCTCCCACCACTTTTCAAACCTCCAGTTCATTATCTGAGGTAGAAAAAAAAATGCTGGGGGATGGTATTGAAAATCCGCGGAAGCACACCCGCGGAAGCATACCCACGGAAGCACGTCCGCGGAAGCACACCCGCGGAAGCACGTCCGCGGAAGCACGCCCGCGGAGAAAAAAAAAATGTGTTAAAGCTTGAAAATCCGCGGAAGCACGCCCGCGGAGGAAAAATTATTCAAGTCTGAAAATCCGCGGAAGCACACCCGCGGAGGAAAAATTATTCAAGTTTGAAAATCCGCGGAAGCACACCCGCGGAAGAAAAATTATTCAAATCTGAAAATCCGCGGAAGCACGTCCGCGGAAGCATACCCGCGGAAGCACGTCCGCGGAAGCACACCCGCGGAATCACGTCCGCGGAAGCACGCCGCGGAGGCACGTCCGCGGAGGAAAAAAATATTAAAACTTGAAAATCCGCGGAAGCACTCCCGCGGAGGAAAAATTATTCAAGTTTGAAAATCCGCGGAAGCACACCCGCGGAAGAAAAATTATTCAAATCTGAAAACCGCGGAAGCACGTCCGCGGAAGCATACCCGCGGAAGCACGTCCGCGGAAGCACACCCGCGGAAGCACGTCCGCGGAAGCACGCCCGCGGAGGCACGTCCGCGGAGGAAAAAAAATATTAAAGCTTGAAAATCCGCGGAAGCACTCCCGCGGAGGAAAAATTATTTAAGTTTGAAAATCTGCGGAAGCACACCCGCGGAAGAAAAATTATTCAAATCTGAAAATCCGCGGAAGCACGTCCGCGGAAGCACACCCGCAGAAGCACATCCGCGGAAGCACACCCGCGGAAGCACGTCCGCGGAAGCACGCCCGCGGAGGCACGTCCGCGGAAGCACGCCCGCGGAGGAAAGATTATTCAAGTTTGAAAATCCGCGGAAGCACACCCGCGGAGGAAAGATTATTCAAGCTTGAAAATCCGCGGAAGCACACCCGCGGAGGAAAAATTATTAAAGCTTGAAAATCCGCGGAAGCACCTCCGCGGCGGAAAAATTATTTAAGTTTGAAAATTCACGGAAACACCCCTGCGGCGAAAAAATAAAAAAGGTTTGAAATTTCGCGGAAACACCCCCGCGGAAAAAAAATTAAGGTTTGAAATTTTTCAGAAACACCCCGCAATTTTAAGTAAAAGTTTTAAAATTTTACACCAGCACCCCCGAAGTTATATAATGAAAATTTCGAAATTTGCTAATATGCCCCCGTACTTATTCAAATTTCCTGCATGAAGTCCTTGCAAACTCACGTAAACCTGCATGACGCAGGCAGCAAGGCCAGCGCCCAGCGCGAGCGCAATCGCCCAGCGCGCCCAGGCAGCACGCCTAGGCAGCGCGCCCAGGCAGTGCGCCCAGGCAACGCGCCCATGCTGCGCGCCCAGGCAGCACGCCCAGGCAGTGTGCCCAGGCAGTGCGCCCATGCTGCGCGCCCGGGCAGCAGCCCATGGGGCCTCGCCTGCTCGCCCAGCGCGCACAGGCCCTCGCCCGCTCGCCCCGCGCGCACAGGCCCTCGCCCGCTCGCCCCGCGCGCACAGGCCCTCGCCCGCTCGCCCCGCGCGCACAGGCCCTCGCCCGCTCGCCCCGCGCGCACAGGCTCTCGCCCAGCGCGCCCATGCAGCGTGTCCAGGCAGTGCGCCCAGGCAGCACGCCTAGGCAGCGCGCCCATGCTGCGCACCCGGGCAGCACGCCCAGCGCGCCCATGCTGCGCGCCCAGGCAGCACGCCTAGGCAGCGCGCCCATGCTGCGCACCCGGGCAGCACGCCCAGCGTGCCCATGCTGCGCGCCCATGCTGCGCGCCCGAGCAGCACGCCTAGCGTGCCCATGCTGCGCGCCCAGGGACTCCACCACGTCCAAAAACTCATTCATATTTCTTTTTCTTTCACACACAATCGCATAAACATACGTAGGGCATAATCCGTACAGAATTTTTGCATTAAAGAAAAAATTTTTCCATGCACTCTAAAGTGTATACACAAGAGAAAAGTACTTACTTGTGGCGGTTGGAAAATTCGGGCTCAGGTTGGAGAGTCCTGTTTGCTGGGGCCACTTGTACTGCTTGCCTCCCGGGTGCTCTCTCCTATTTTTGAGTAAACCCTACTCCCCAATACTTGTGTCTTATATAGAGCACCAACTTAGGGTTTAATAAATCACATATTTGGGCTGGCCCCCTGACACATTTAATTTTTAGTCCAGAAACAACTAAATAGTCCCTACGTCGACCCATTGGTCAACTTGGGCCTGGAGGGACTACTGTTATGGCCATAATAATATTGGGCCTAATTATTTCTAACACAGTAAGCCCATTACTGTGGCCCATTATTTGGGCCCATTATCTGGGTCCCACAATGACCCAGCCCAGATCATTTATCTATGTGACCTGTAATCCCATTACCAGTATCCCATTATCTGGGCCCATTACAGTACACAAGACCCATTACTGTATCAATCCCATTAGCTGGGCCTATATACAGTAAGCCCATTACATGTAATCCTACTATCCCTGGACGCCCATATACGTCAAAAGCCCATTACCGCGTATCCACTTACCATTGGGCCCCATTACAGTAAGCCCATTACTGTAGCCCATTATTTGGGCCCATGAATAATTTAATAGCACCTACGTCGACCCGTTATTCGACTTGGGTCTGGGGGGACTACTGTTATGGCCATAATAATATTGGGCCTAATTGTCTCTAACATAGTAAGCCCATTACTGTGGTCCATTATCTGGGCCCATTATCTGGGTCCCACAATGACCCAGCCCAGCTCAATTATTTATGATATGGTAAGCCCATTACCGTATCC